>JAQIWS010000739.1:0-16555 GCA_034696085.1 Stigmatogaster subterranea | reverse complement strand
TAAGAAATTTGTCGATGCAGAAATGCGTGAAAAGTGTGAGAAGAAAGCGCACTTGAGAGTTATTGCTTCGCGAAACGCTCGCAGGAGGGCTGTAGTGTCGCGGGTACTTGCCCAGCAGTCACGTGACCAATGGTACCCAATAGCAATTATTGTTACTATCTTAGTGCGTTCAATAACAAGATCGTCGTTGTAAGTTTGGGCTTATCGTTGTTGAATAATGCCCAATAAAACTAAGAAAGAAAAGGTGAGCAATGTAAGAATATCGAGCAATGTAATCGTATAGTAAAATTACGCGTAATTGAAAATACCGGTGTAAATACACCCAAATGGGCTGTGGTTCATTAGGTTAAGGAGTTGCGTTAGGCTTAACGTGATATGAGAGTACCGTTTATACATTTTTTCAGCCTCCAACAAAAACTAATTACACCGCCGGGAAAAATGGCAGCGAAAAGGAGAATTCCGAAAATGTGGATGAGGTAAGAAATGCAATTTTTACATATGTAATGCACAACGATTGACAACCTGTTTCATTTGATTATTGCAAAAACTATGGGCCATCACGTAAAGTTGTGAAGGTGTACAAATCAACATGGCGGACTTTAAAATTTTAGTTGCCCCTTGTTGGGAAATAAAATTAATATTACTTTTAAAAATTAGTAACGTTATTCAATTGATGAGCAAAAAAAATTGTATTTGACGCGTAAATTATATCGGATTTACGAGTATCTTATCGCGATTTGATTTCCGAAGTGTACGCGCAAGTTTGTTTAGTAATTTCTGTAATTTTAAGGCCAATTTGTGCTGCGTTTTTAAATTAAGAATTAAGGGTACTGATTTTGAATTTTTTTATGCACAGGGTAACAAAACCGGTAACAACTCTTCAACGAGCAAACCGCAAAATGTGCCACCACCAACTCAGTTAACCAAAATAAAGTACAGTGGACCTCCGTACGTAAAAAAAGATAAACGGCAAAACTCTTCCAGGTTTAACGTTAGTAAAAATAGAGAACTTCAAAAATTGCCTTTGTTGAAAGGTAAGAGGAATATCTATATTTGAATACAATTATTATTTTTAGTATCGATTCATATTTTATTGTGTCATAAAATTTATAACTTTAAAACAATTTAATGTTGAAATCTATTATAATGGGCATAATTCTTTGCACAGACGCAGTAACTGGAGAACGTGAAGAGTTGTTCATTCAAAAATTGCGGCAGTGCTGTGTGTTGTTCGATTTCGTCGCTGATCCCTTAAGTGACTTAAAATGGAAAGAAGTAAAACGTACAGCTCTTCACGAAATGGTGGAATACGTCACCACTCAGCGAGGTGTCATAACAGAAGCAATTTATCCTGAAGCTGTACATATGGTAATTTATTCTGACGTGATGCAATTGTAAACACGTTTTATAATATCAATTTGTTACACACGAAAGTTTGCTAACAACTTGTTCCGAACTCTGCCACCATCATCCAATCCTAACGGAGCAGAATTTGACCCTGAAGAAGATGAGCCAACATTGGAAGCTGCCTGGCCTCATCTTCAGGTACGCCATAAACAGACATCTGAAGCTGGGGATTTGTTGTCAGTTGTATTAATATTGTTTGTTTCATATCCAGTTAATATACGAGTTTTTTCTGAGATTTTTGGAATCTCCTGATTTTCAACCAAACATTGCTAAACGTTATATAGACCAAAAGTTTGTTTTACAAGTGAGTCAGCTTTTAATAATTGTATTTAAAATGATACTTAATTAATTTAAAAATTTATTGTCTAGTTGCTAGAATTATTTGACAGTGAAGATCCTCGAGAAAGGGATTTCCTAAAAACAACATTGCACAGAATATATGGAAAATTTTTGGGATTACGAGCCTACATTAGGAAACAAATAAACAACATTTTCTACAGGTATTAATTATACGGGAAAATTCGTGCACAATTACTATAACTAATTGCGTGTAATCTATGTAAATCAGGTTTATTTATGAAACGGAACATCATAATGGTGTTGCGGAACTGTTAGAAATTCTTGGAAGGTAAGACGCGATAGAGTTAATAAGAAAAGCAAAAAATATATAGTCACATTTTGTGCTTTTATTTTAGTATAATCAATGGATTTGCTCTACCTTTGAAGGAAGAACACAAGGTGTTCTTGCTTAAAGTGCTACTTCCTCTTCACAAAGTGAAGTCTCTCAGTGTGTATCATCCTCAACTGGCCTACTGTGTAGTTCAGTTCTTGGAAAAAGATCCGAGTTTAACAGAATCGGTTATATTGTCTTTGCTTAAATTTTGGCCAAAAGTACACAGTCCAAAAGAGGTAGGCGGATGTTTTAATTTCGTAATGTTCTTTAATCAAATTAATCAAATTGTTTTTGCAAAGGTCATGTTCCTGAATGAATTGGAAGAAATTTTGGACGTGATTGAACCAGCCGAATTTACAAAAGTAATGGTGCCGCTATTTAGGCAATTAGCTAAATGCGTGTCCAGTCCTCACTTTCAGGTTGGTTTTTTAAACGAATAATATACTGTATTTCAGATAATATTCGACTAAATTCGAATTTTTCTCCCGCATAGGTTGCAGAGCGTGCATTATATTATTGGAACAACGAATACATAATGAGTCTAATAAGCGATAATGCTAGTATCATTTTACCTATTATGTTTCCGGCACTATACAAAAATTCAAAATCTCATTGGAATAAGTAAATAATTAATATGCCGTTTTTAGAAATCATTTTTTAACCATGCTTTATTTCTAAGAACCATTCACGGCCTAATTTACAATGCTCTTAAATTATTCATGGAAATGAATCAGAAATTGTTTGATGAGTGCACGCAACATTATAAACAGGAGCGACAGACGTGAGTAACGCAATGTGCTTTTATGCCAATTTAATTGACCAGTGTTGATTACATTTCCAGTGAGAAACAAAAATTAAAAGACAGAGAAGAAGCTTGGGATAAAGTAAGACATTTAGCTCACCAAAGTCCTCAAGTATGAATTATTTTAAACATTTTTCCAGTGACTAGAATGCTAGGACTACATTGACTGCAATTAATAGTAATCTTTCTTTTCAGTTGAAAGGAAATAACGCTGTTA
Organism: Stigmatogaster subterranea; assembly: GCA_034696085.1. NCBI lineage: Eukaryota > Metazoa > Arthropoda > Chilopoda > Geophilomorpha > Himantariidae > Stigmatogaster > Stigmatogaster subterranea. The sequence goes on along the minus strand of JAQIWS010000739.1, from coordinate 13,456 downwards.
CGTCAGAAGGCATAAATGAGAATTCTGCGATAGGACATTCTTTGTCAAAGGTAACTGACGATTATTAAATATGCTTTAATTTAACAGTTGTGTAAATATCTTTGAACAGTACAAGGATCTTACGTCAGTTCTTAATACTGTGAATAACGTAATGACACCTGCTAATAATGTTTATGACGCAACTCCAGATGAAATGACGCTAGAAAAACTGGAGAGTGAAGCCAAAGAGGTAGCGTGTCGCTAAAAGATAAAACATTGGTTACATCTTAACGGCTGTTTTAAACTACAAACTGAACTTTAATTTTAAATGTTGTGCAGTGACAGTAGAAATTTTGCTCCATTTTATGTTATGTAGTTTTTGATTTGTTAATGTATTTTCCCCTATACGTTTTCTATTCTTCATTTCACACTTCCCAGGAAAATTTACATTCAGGTAGACTTATTGTCAAGAATAATATTTTAAATTTTTATATCAGTGATGGTGAATGAGCGGTTGAAAAAAAAAAAGAGAGAGAGAGAGAGAGAGAGGCAGAGCGATAGAGAGGGGAAAAAACGAAAAATTTGTATCTAAATTTTAAACGAATTGTAGAGGAAATATTTCAGGTTTAAGGATTTTTTAAAATTAAGTAGACCTAACTAATCACCTGATAATGGTAATATAACATAAGTTTGATTGGAAATTTGCCAATTGAATCCAGTTTGTGAATTTTTATTCTTTTAGGTGAAAAAGAATAAAATTAAAGACAAACCTCTTTTGCGCCGGAAGTCAGAATTGCCTCACGACACGTACACACTGAAAGCGTTGAATGATCACAAGAGAGCAGAAGAATTTCTCACTACTTCCCCCGAAACCAGTTAAGCAGAGCAGAAGCGTCAGCCAACCGTACGCCATGCATGCCAAGCTGAGGTATTTTGTTGCATCAATAATTATCGTGCAGACGTTGTGCCAGAACTTGGTGGTGGGCAATTCTCTCGGTCTAGTTTCTTGTGGCAATGCTGCGTGTTATTCATCACCTCATTTGGTAAACTGGAGTTTTTCGTTATGTGGAGGAAAAAATTTCTAAAGCCAAAAAAAAAAAAAAAAGTCTAAAAACTACCAAAAAACAAAACAAAAAACTTAAAGAAAAAATAATAAATAAATAACACGGGAAAAAGTCAAACGTTGTTTAACGTTAAGTTTGCATCTTATTGTTAAGAAAGAAGTAGAAATGAAGAAAAATTTGGAACATGCATGTTGTTAAGAGAAATTAAATTGGTTTGGAATGAGAATTTTGTAGTTGAGGTTGCCGTATGGTCTATTTTGGGGAAGAACTTTTAAAAGTTGTTTTAATTTTAAAAGAGGAATTTGTTACTAAAAAGCAAAAAAAAAAAAAGAAACCGGAGATTTGAGGGTAGCGCTTAATTTCCGCCAAGAATTTTCTTAGTACTCGTTTTGTTCTCTCTTCATTTAAACTTGAAAAATATTTGTCACAAAAAACGCCATTTTTTTTTTTAAGTTTAATTTTAGTGATATTTTTTGGTTGCTCAGAAAGTGAATAATTTTTGTTTAAAAAATGGAAAAAATAAATAGAAAGTATCATGGATTCAATTTGTAATTAAGTTAGTATTGCCCTGACCAGCATAAATGTCATAACAAAATCAGTAAATGTTGCTCACTAACCCAGTACGTATTAACCAGACTCGATTACAAATTCATTGTCATTTCTCTGTGAGGTTGTTTAAAAAAAATTCCAGTAGAATGATTAACCGATTGCTGATCTAATTACTTGATTATAGACTGAGACCGCATTAACTTTTATTTACAATAATCACTACTTTTAAAGAGTACAGTACAGCGTAAATACTGTAGACAATTCAAATAAAACAAAAATAATTTAAATGCTTGACGTGTATGCTTTGAACGAATCTAATCCTTTCTCTTCCAAGGAATAAAAAACTGCGAAATAAATTAAAGAATGCAGTAATCTGCGATTTAAAAAAAATTAGTGCCTGTTTTTTGTATAGTTGATGCTCAACCAATTGGGGGTTGGATTTAGACGCTAACTGCACAAAATTACTAGATTTATTAAATTAATACGGAGATGTACGGCAGTTGAGTTGTAACATGCAGTTGGATGTGGTAAAATTAACAGTCGTATAGTTGCAGTAGTCCTAGTAATAAATGTACAGTTCGAATGTGTTTAGCCGTACTTCATGGACAACAAGTAAAATAGGATACCGTTTGTTTTAGTTAAATTTTTATATTTACAAAGCCAATTTCGTGAATAACGTGAATATTGATCCGTTGTATTTTTGCTTGGAGGACTTTTAAGAAATTTGCAGTTTTTCACAATTGTTTCGATGCTCTTGTGAGTCAAAATTCTGTGATAAAAAGCTGATATTGAGCAAATGTTAATGCTGTCACGCATTTCTAAATTTAAAAAATTTAGAAAATTTAAAAAAAGAGTTAAGGTCGCGTCGTGTTTGTAATTTTTGCATCGAAGTAATGATGTAATTTTGAAAATCTTTAAAATAATATTCATAATGATGAGCTTAAAATAATACCATGTTTTTCAATTAAAAGATTTTACACTCCTTGCTAATTTTTAAACCGCTTTTAAATTTGAATAACGCAGTACTTTACAGTTAATTACATTTATGTTCATGACCGAATTTACTCTTAATTAATTTTTAACACGAAAATCCATAGCAAAATCATTTCTAAAATTTCAATATTTTACTGAGGAGGAAAACAGTAATTGAAAATTGGCATGCATTTCATTTGTGTGGCCACTTCTGCGTTCAGTGTGGTTAAGGACCGAATATATATTGGTAATAAATGCATTCTATCACATCCACTTTCACTTGTTGTTCAATTTCGTTAAATTGTCAACAAATTATAATTTCATGTTGGAACTTATTGAATTGTAATAGTTTGTTAAAGGCTTGACGAGGTATGAAATGGAGGCTAATTTTTCAAAAATAATGGAAATTAACAACTAATACGAGTAGCTTTTTCGTTAAATCTCACTTCCCGGCCACAGATATTTTGTTAAACTGGACTGAATATGTCATTTGACCCTACTGCAGTTGGAATATCATCTTTTATCTCAATGAATATTCGTTCTAACTCTAAGTGTATATTCCTTGTTTCTTCTTAAACGCTATTGATGTTCTATATTTTTTTATTATCATTAGAGGAAAAAAAAAAGAATTCTAGTGCTTGTAGTCTTGACTCATTGAGTTTTGACAAGAATCCTTAATATGCTGGTTACTGGGTCCAACGAATTCTTTATTTTAATTATTTTATTATAAAATATAATTTCAATGAGCATTCACGTTGCCGATATTTCGTTTACATAGTTTTATTCTAAGTAACCTTATGAGAAATGAATTGCAAATCAACTGAGTTAAAGCGATGTTATAAATTCCTATTTTGCAATTGTTTTTAAAAAATATTTTTTATGAAAATGAATTTGTACGCTGCTTTGTCAAAACCATACCTAATCAGCAAATGTTTTTGCTACGGTGATTCCGTTAAGGCTAATGTATATTAAATTGTTTTTATTTTTTATTTGAATGTTCATGGTATGTACGGCTTACGATTTATGTCGAAGGAAGTGTAAATTAAATTTTGTAGATGTAAGTTCATAGCCACGTTTAGTCATTTTTATCATTTACTGTTCAATATAAATTGTTAATTTTGTTTTTGAGACTTAAATTTCCTTTGGAAAGAAGTTCGCTTCGGTGCTTGCTGGTGGAATTGTTGTTTAAAATTCTAACATTCGGGCAAAACTGGCAATCTTGACAATTTTTTATATAAATTTGGTTAATTGATAGTCCTGACGCGGTGTTAAGACGAATATAACCTCTTGCTCAGAAGTATAAATTAATTTTGGCAGGAAAAAATATGGAATTTTATTCTGCAGTGGACATTCCTCGCTTGATTTTCTTTGTCCATTCCTATTCGATTTTCTACTCTTTGGTCCGGTTAATTTATAAAATAATAGTAACAAATATACATCTGTTTACCAACTCATGTAAGTATTCAAGGGTTTTTCATAAATATTGATTAGGTGTACATTTAAAAAGAAATCTTTGCTGTAAATAATGTTTGTTATCTTGGCAAAAAGTGAAGAACCTATAGATAGTTAACCCAAACAGATTTCATTCAAGGTTCACTAACTCGTTTGTTAACTGAAACTAACGCTGCACTGCAGCGCGGTATGAAGAAATTTTGTTACCATTTCATCTTGAATTTTATATATAACTTTTATTTAGTTTTTATCTTGGCAATTACAAGAGTTTTACCGAAATTATTGTTTACAGTAATTGCAATTTACATGTTTTATTGTATCTGAATCGTTTATTTGTGCTTGTACACTGTACCATTAACAAAATAAATACGCTAAATTTAATCAATGAAGAAATGGTGTTAGTTATTATCTTTCTCCCGGATTGCTACTGGAATCTTGAGATTTTTCCATCGAGCAAAGCGAAGAATTTTTCCCTCTGATGGTAGCAAATAACTGCTCTTTCCACTCCTCTTCGGGAACTTCTGTTGCCCACGATGGAACTGCTGTAGGAGGCAACGTGAAGCCAGCCATCGCTGCTTTTATTTTTTCTGCTTGTTCTAATTAACGATAAAAGTTAATGTAAAATTAATTGCACTCAGTGCGAAATTTTTTCTTATACCTGGCTCTAACGGCTGATTGCGGTTTGCATCCGTTTCATTCCACAAAGTTATGATTTCTTCGGCTGGACGTAAACTCTAATTTTAAAATGAATTTAGTAAGTTGTCTGTAGTTGCGTGCACGTTAGTTAATGTTTTTACCGGAGTGTAGCCGTGAGGAAGCGAGGTGTGTTCTTCATCGCTTACGTTATTCAAATGCAGACTAGAATTTTCATTTGATTCGAAATTTTCGTCAGATTCTTGTGGTAAAAGTTGGTAACCATTTTCTGGAATTTGATTATCGTCTTCGCTGTCTGAGCTGCTTGCGATAACATATACTATATTTTGAAGATTTTCGTCGATGTCATTCTCTACGCAGTCTTCAGGAGGATTGTCTAACACAGAACAAATTGGCCGAGGAGACATAATTCCAAAAATTACTGAATTAAAGTAAACGATAAACTAAAATGCCCAGGTTAAATAATCAACAAACTTCAGACATTTGTGTGCAGGAAGTGACGTCACGCATCTGAACTATAATTTCGCGTCTTTCTTCACGAGGTTTTTAAGTCTTTAAAATTGAAGTACTTATTATTCTGCAAAAATAATTTTTGATTTAAAAGTTATTGTAGAACACACTTATTTAGCAGTAAACAACTTGTTGATTTGTCATGAAAACGTGACCATACGGAATGGAGGTTAATCAACGGTGAGATCACCACTCTGTTCTTTGCCCCAGATAGAATGTAAACGAGGAAAGGTAAGGGTAACGGATTTTTGAGCTGATTTACATGTGCATTACCGCTTAAAATATCCCGATACCGGATATTTTTACGGTAACGCTATTTTATTACTTGAATGACGCAAAAATTACCGCTAATACGCAGTAAGAAAAAAGCAATATTTACTCACTAAATGCCATGTTTTTAAATGTCATTGATGGATTAGTATTGAAATGTCAACATACTATATCTTTACTGGTTATGTTTAAATTGTTTATTTCAAACATAAATAAATACTTGTTTATAGATGACAATGCAACTGCCGAACATTTCCATCAGATCCGACGATTTGCCTATACCCGACAACGTAACCTGTAATTACTACACTACGAATAATGCAACCCATCACCGACTAACTTTTTATTACGGCTATGGTTATGTTCCTGAAACTCTTCTTATCAATTTTGTTTCGTGGCTGGTAAGACCTCGGTGCTTAATAATATTTTGCCCGTGCTAATTTTTTTCTCATTCTAGGTTTTGTTATTATTGTTCACCATATTGCGAAAGCGAGCCTGGAATTACGGTCGAATAGCATTAGTGCAAAAAAACGAGCAAAGGTTTGAAATAGTAAAGATTAATTAACTAAAAAAAAATATTTTTTATGTATCATGCTTCGTGTACGACGCATGCACAAAACTTTTATTTCAGGACTCTGTTAACTACCAGGAACAGTTATAATGCGTACGACATACTTTTTTTTAAAAACTTGAGCTATGTCTTTTGCGTCTATTAACTATCTGCTATTATTTTTCGAATGGTTTTCACAACTGCACGCTATAAAAAGTGATTCAAGCTATAATGTTACAGAATTAAAATATTTCGTTCTGCTCAGGTGGACGCAATTATTTTACGGAGAAGTTGACAGTCCGACCGGTTCAGTTTTATTTAATAACCACGAAGCAAGTGACCCAACTGACGTGTACATTCATGCTGATAAAGTAATTAATCGTTGAAATTTAGATTTAAATTTAGCATAAATTTTGATATTGTGTATACAATTTTGTTAATAATTCGAATTTGTTGTAGGGATTTTGCTCTTGGTTAGCAGCAATCTTTCGGATAAAGTAATATTGAAGAGCAATACAAAAATAACTTCAATCTTATTAATTGAAATTTTTTAAATGGTAGAGATGATCATATATTACATAAAAATGGGCATGATGCAGTTCATTACTTATGCTTTCAAAAGCACATCTTATTTTATTTAGTCATATTGTGCATCGTTTGTTTGACAGTAATTCTTCCTGTCAATTTTCAAGGCAGTTTAGGTTAGTATGACAATATATTCTCAGTCGTGCTATGGTTCCTGATTTTAATTTCCTACTTAATTAGTTCCAAAAGACGCTATATTTGGAAGAACTACCATTAGTAACCTCGATCCCAAATCTCCATATTTATGGATACACGTATTTTGTGCGTTTATTTTTTTACCCATAGCTGTATACCTTATGAGACGATTTTCAGTCACAATTAAATCAAACGAAGTCTACAATGCGGTAACTATAATTAAACATATTCATGATTTTTTTTTAAACAATTTTGGTGGCAATTATAGCACGTATCTCGAACCGTGATGATCACCCATGTTCCAAAGGAAAGTTGTACAAAAAATGTTATAATTCAACACTTCAAGTACGCAATTGCTCGCATTCGAAGAAGTTGAATTTGTTTGTAAAATTGTAATCGTTAACATTTAGAGAGGCGTATTCTCCATGTGAAATTCAAGACGTTCAGTTTGCTTACAACATCTCTAACTTGATTGCACTGGATACTAAAAAGTACTCATTGCAGCCTGAATTTGTTGTAATGGTTTTACTATTATTTGTTTTTAACTGACAGAGAAGCAGCAACTGAAGCAAGACTTTGGTGTGAAAATGCTTTGAAGGAGAAAAACGAACGTCCTCTCATGTATCCACTTTTGTGTGGCTGTTGTGCGTGCTGTTCATCCCAGTGTAAAGAAGTAATGTTTGTGCATTATTCTTAAAGATGGTGTGGTAAGTGGTAATAACAATAATGGTTGTTAATAAAGGTCGATGCCATTGATTATTATCAAAGAGAGGAAACCAAACTTGCAACGAAGGTGAAACAAGAAAAACTAGTTGCGCTTCGAAGCCCATTAGGAATTGCGTTTGTCACTTTTGATAATGAGGATATTGCTGAAAAGTAAGTGTTGTCTAATTTGACGAATGTGAGGGCTGCATAACAGCAAAATATTTTAGGGTCTACAAAGATCACTTGACGTCATGCAAATGTACTTATAATCCACCAACATCGAGTTTGTCCAGAGAATTAGAAACTTATGCATGGGAAGTTAATCGTGCTCCACCACCTGAAGATGTATATTGGTAGATATTTTCAAAGGTAGTCATAGCGACACATACAACAATTTATTATTTTGTAGGGAAAACTTATCGTCCGACACTGATCATTGGTACATTCGTGCTATTACCATCAATACCATTTTATTTGTGGTATTGTTTTTTTTGACCACACCAGCTATCGTTGCAAATTCGTTCAATGTGTTACATTTATTGAATAAGCTTGAAAATATGGTACGCAGAATTTCACTAACAAATTCATATTGAAAATTTGACAAGAAAAAAAATTGTCTTGTAGAATCCACTGCTGTCAGAATTTATGCCTACTTTATTAATTTGGTTGATGGCAGCTCTCTTACCGGTTATAGTGAGCTTCACGGACCAATTCTTGTATCATTGGACTCGTTCAGCGCAAAATCATTCTGTTATGAGAAAATCCTTTATATTTTTGCTTTTCATGGTCATAATCCTGCCTTCTTTGGGATTAACGAGGTAAGAAATATGGAAATATCAAATATTAAATATCAAATATCAAATGTAATAATAAATAATTGCAATTGTCCTCTGTATGGCAATAGTGCAAAAGCTTTTGTGGAATGGACAGTCGATCGGAGCAATTCAACGAAATATCGTTGGTTTTGCGTTTTTCTACCTGATAACGGCGCTTTTTTTGTTAATTACGTTATCACAGCGGCCTTAATTGGCACAGCCTTAGAAATTATAAGATTTCCTGAACTCTTCATGTATGTGATGCGTAAATTATGCGCACGTTCTTCAGCGGAACAGGCAAGAATTCAAAAAGTGAGTCTTAATACCTGCAATGTTTTAGTTATTCGGTTTGATCGTTTTTGACTAACTTACCTGTAACGTTTTACTTTTCTTTTAGACAATTCTTTGGGAATTTCCTTTTGGAATCCAATATGGTTGGATGATGTTGAACTTTGCCACAACCGTTATATACAGCATTCCGTGCCCTATTATTGCACCATTTGGTTAGAAGACTGAATTACATTATCAGTATCATTCTTACCGCGACCAGATTTTTTATTGCGTTACTTTCTGTAGGATTATTATACATGTGCATGAAACACTGCGTGGATCGGTACAATATTTATTTTGCTTATGGCCCATCCAAAATTAATAAGCAGATTCACGTTACCGCTATTAACTTTGTCGTAACCACGATTATTATTCTGCAAATTGTTATTCTCTTTTTTTTATTTATACGCAAAGGAGGTAAACGCAAGTAAATTTATAGTAATTTATTCGAGTGTTTAATACGATTCGTTTGTGATTTAAGATGCTCTCTCTTCTACCAGAGACATTGTGTGGGTCATGTTATTTATTTGTTGTGTCACTTCAATTCTGTATATCGGACAAATTTTTTTCAATTTGTTCAAGAGGTTGAGTCCTGTTACAAACTACGCGGTAAGAATCTTTACATTATAAGTGTAAAAAGAAGAATGTGTGAATGCGTGAGAATATTACTTACATCTAAGATTTTGTTTAGTGCGTAGAAAAATTAACTGCTTTTCAGAAAATTACAATATTGGCAATTAAAATAACAGTCTTAAAACTAAACGAACTAACAATTTAAAATTCTGTATAACATTTGGCTTTCTCGCAGTTTAATCTCTCAATTTAACTGCTTATGTTACGTTAGGAACAACCAAATTCAGCTGTTATTTCTGATGTGTCGGGAGAGGCTCGTGTAAATACGGTAGGGTTTAAAACACGTGAATCCTTAGATGCCCGGTTGTAGCACCCATCATTTCCCATCTGCACGGTTATAAATAATACTTTTATTTGTGTGCGTGTGCTGTTCGGTTTTGGAATTCTGTTTTCTGCGAATTTTCAGGCATGCTCTGTTTGGGACATTATTAATAGAATAATTCAAGTTTCATTTCAAAGAGGTGTATGGTTTGGCTGATGGCTAATGGTTACTGTAATTCCATTGCATAGACTGTCAAATTAAATAAGTGTATGGCTGTTTATTCTTTGATTTGACATGGTTTTTGTTCTTGTAGCGTTTCCGTGGTGAAGATGGTGACAACACGTCACGTTCATCTCTACCTATACCGTCAGCATCATCCGTACCCGGGGCAAAAGCTGTTAGTGTGAGTGATGTAACATTGTTACTATTCGAAATTATATTATGATTCAAGTTAAATTTTGTTTGCGTGGTACATTTTAGTTTATGGCACCTGTATTGCAAGAAGACAATTTCGACGATGATCATGATCACGACGTTCTCTATTCTGTTAATACAAGGCGGTCTTACGGAACAAGTGGCGCCAGTTCTCCAATAACAGAAAATAGTTCTGTTTCTGCACAAGATCATAATTCGAGTACCGCTGAACTAGTTAGCACTCACTGAACAGTGGTAGCTGAGAAATAATTTAATTCAGTGGTTCTCAAAGGGGTATGCCTAATTTTTTATCCAAGATGGCGGACAATAACTAATGTGGCAATTAATGTGTAAACAATGTTTTATTAATACCACTGCTGGTTTTAAAATTTTAAGCAGATTTAACTTGTTCTGAATTAATAATATTAAGTTAGTTAAATAGAAGCAATGAAAATTTATTCTTTTTCTAGTATTTTGGGGGTCATGACAATTATAGGGGGTACGCGAGGACCCTGACGTACCCCGTAGGGGGTGCGCCTGGCAAAATATCTGAGAACCACTGATTTAATTTGATAAATCACGAAACATTGTAAAATTATGAAAATGCAAAAAATTTAGTGTTCTCGTCACAATTAAAAATCGTTAAATTTCTAAATCTCATGGATTTGCTGTAAAATAATTTAATCGATTTTGTTTACGAGTGACTGTACTGCAGCCAAAAAAAAATTTGCAAATTTTTGTTCATCTTTAAAGCGCGCAAGATTCAAATTAATATATCGTTTACAAACAGTTTTAATGATTAAATTATTACATGTTTTGATTTATAATATTTCGTTAATAAAATGTTAAGACTAAAATTTTTTGCACATTTTATTTCATCTTTCTGATATCAAGATTATTGCGATGCTGATGACTGTTTCTCGACATTATCTTTTTCCAGTGTCTGTTTATCAATGGCTTCGTGTTCTTGCTGAACAAGCGAGCGTAATTCCTCCTACAAAAATACCTGTTAGTTTTATCAGAAGTAAATAAACCAGATTTATTTACTTCTGGTTTTATTAGTACTGTAATTAATTAAACAACTTACGCCCCAACCCAATGCTTCTGCCAAATGCAGACATCCGTCGTCACACATTCCTAACCACGCAACGTCCCTATAATTGTCTTTGTCATCAAATCTCAATCCACCGTTGAATCCCAGCAAGTGGATCATGCCATCCATCTATATATATTATTTTAAAATACAACTTTTCTGTATTATTGTTATACGTAATTTAAAATCGGAATTAACTAAATGATTAACATACTTCTCCTGCCTTTTCTTTATTAATAAGCAAACGTGGAGTACTGCGAGGAACCCTAACGCAAAATAAATGAAATTCAAATTTAAAAAATTTGAAAAATTTGAAAATAAAGAAACAATCCTACGACGCTCACTGATCAACTAGCGAAGCAAATGGTTGAACCGCCAGAGATGTTCCCATGATCAGCAACAAATCGCACTTTGCAAAATCCTGTTCATAGATTATATTTCAGCGTGATAATTCATTTTTTTTAAGTCGTACTAAAGCAACGTTCATACCTGGCTACTACATGTGTAAAACCTGTCCGGCAAATTTTCGCCAAAAAAAACGATGTCTAAAAAAATTTTTTTTTTTTAAATCAATTTTGTTGTAACTTTTCATTTTAAAAACTATTTTTAAAAGTTTGTGTATCAAATCACCTGGTTTGACTACATGGTCGCACTGTGTGCACTTTGGCACTTCATCGTCAAATATTTTGTCTGCAAAAATATTAATTAAAACAACTTCTTGCGAAATACGTTATCACTTCATCGAACATCTGTTTACCTTTCATCCATTCTAAAGCATATTCTTTCCTACACCGTGTGTTTATACAATGAGACTTGAAGAAAGAACCATGTGCTTCTACGATTTTATCTTCAGGAATGCCCGCTACTCTTTCCAAGGTATCTATGTTCTGAACAGAGCTGGTTTTGTTTAATGCAATGACGAAGATTAAAATAATATACTTGCGTGTATTGCCTCAGTAACAAATTCTTCTCGTGCAGCATTCGAATGAAGTAGTGACAGATCGTAGGCTATTTAAGGTAGAAAATTGTCAGTGTTTTAATTTTTAAAAAATCACAAAAATACCTTAAAAGTTCCTGGATATAATTCTTTGGCTAATGCAAAAAAAGGTGCTGGATTTTCCTATACATATTTACCAAACGAAACAAAAATCAAACAAAACAATTTCGGTTTTAATATACAGACGAATACCTTAAAGAAAGAAATCTCAAAAATTGCTTGAGGGTGAGGAAGGTTGTATTTTTGAAGGTTGTCATACAGTCCACTTCCAGGGCTCCTAAAGTCAGGAATACCAGCCGCTACCGGTAATGTCAAAAATAGTTGCCTTTAAATAATAGTAATTGAGATGAATTTTTGTCTTACACGTAGATATTCCAGCTCCCGTCATGACTATTATTTTCTGACCTTAAAAAGTTAATTAAATTTTAATTTATAATGTGTAAACAGTCAAGTTTTTAAAAAATGTACATTTTTTGTCTTTTATAAACTTGACGATTCCATCAAAATTAACTTCATCTAAAACTTTCTCTGGTTTATCCTCCGACGAAAAACCAAGTTTTCTAGCAAACATTTCCAACAGGGATTGCACTAAACATTTAAACAAAAAATTGTATTTCATTACACAATTTCAACTTAAAATGATACAATCTAAACTCACTCCCACTCGCTCCATTCTTGCTGTCTTCACCCTTCCACATCATAAATTGAAAATTGAAAGTACGATACGACGAGATTATGAATTAAATTTAACTGTTTTGTTTCCATACCTCATCGTCGCTGCTACTACTATCTTGCTCCGCGTTGAGGTTTTCCATGTTTCTAGAAAGCCAGACAGACGTTTGTTGATGAAACGAATAAAAAGAATTAACGGCAATTAAGTCATAGGTCTTACATCGCCCTAAAGCAAAATTTTCTAGCCACCAACGTCGTGGTGATAATATAATGTAAGCCACTAACAACACGGCGCGCCATCTGGGGCTAGAATACCAAATTATCTTAACCATTTTGTTTTGATCACAGTCACAGTAGTTTTGGTTATCAATTCAACATCACACACACTTAAAAAAATGTCCTTTTCTTTTTTTAAACACACCTCTTTTAAGATTTATTTGACTTAAGTTAATCTTATTAGCTCTTGTGCGTCATAAGAAGAATTACAAAGCGGACTTAGAAGAGGAGGTTCTTCGGCGAGTCGGTCAAAACGAGATGCTTAGCCCAAGGCACATCCGCGTGGCGTCAGTGTGACACCGTTTCCGCGTTGGCCCGGCCCCGCACGCCCCGGATCTCTGCCGGGTGAAGTTGGTTAGTGGACCTAGATAACTGAGCACTCGCTACTTCGTCAGACTCCGGAGTGTACCTCGTCTAAAAGGTCTTAGTGCTGCCGCGGCTTTCACAATGATTGCTCTCGTTATTTTTGTTGTAACAGGTAAGATTTTACTTAGTCTATAAGAAAGTGTTTGGATTTAATTTTTAATTTATTGGAATTG
>JAQIWS010000738.1:0-16591 GCA_034696085.1 Stigmatogaster subterranea | reverse complement strand
TGTTTGGAGGCTATTTAAGACAATTATACAAAGAAAATTTTGTCGGTAATGTGTTTTTTAGCCAAAACTTGCAATGTAGTGTTTTTTGTGAGACAAAATTTTTGCGTCATGTGTTTTTTTTTGAGACGGAGGGAGTACAAATTTTCAATGCTAGCGGATCGATGGTCTGTTAGCAATTGTGCTAAGTACAGCCTGTATAACGTGTGTGCCGAGGCTCGCACAATGTTGTTAATTTGCGCGCTTGCGTAGTGACAAAATCGCCAAACAGTGCATGCGCGGAAATAGGTATGGTATGGTAAATCCACTGATTTTTTACTCTTTGTCACTGTGCCTTTTCATCATTATTAATTCGCACCATTAGGCCGGTTTATTTTGCGCCCAGAATGAGTATTGTCAGTGTAGTTCTGCTGCAAGAAGAATCGGTTGTGAAACCAAAAAATGCTAAAGAGACTTCAGGAACCGATAATTGAAATAACACCATATTTGGATTCAATTCAGAACATTTCTGTACTTAAGCTAATTTTTGGATTTTTAAACTAAATACTTTTTAAGATATTAATTATTGAAAATTTTTGCCCCTTGGAATCCAATGTTAAATGTTCAGTTGGCTTTTCTGCTAATTTTGGTCAACCCACTTCAGAAAGAGTGGTGACTACAGGTTCACCTAGGGTACACAATGGCCTGCTAGAATGTGGGAAAAGAGATTAAGTTGAATTTACTGAAAAATATCTCATTTAATAACAATAAGCATTTACCAAACACAAAATTCCTTTATTTTGATAAAATATATTTCTAATAGTTTTTTGCAGTAAATCAGTAAAAAAAATCCGTAGAATCTAGGGGTACCAAACGGTGTACATGATAAACATTCTAAAACGCTCCAATTTAAACTTGCGTAAAGTGTGGACAAAACGTATACATTTACAGGATTCCACGAAGGTTTTGGATGGTAGGGGTTGGAATTTAAAAAATCATAATTGAGAGATCTAACGCGCGAGTATAACTTAAAGTCAATATCGTAACAACAGTAGATAACTTTTTTATAAAATTTTATCAGAAAACTACAGTAGATGCCAATGAACTTAGACCACTTGATGTTTTGAGAAATTTAATTATTTAATTCGCGTGTAGCTTGTAAAGTACTCAAAATAACCAAAATCTGTAAGGTGTAAAATAATATGTAACACGTCCACTTTCTAGCAATGTAAAGTTTTTAAGTGAGCTGCAAATATTAAAAAAGTTACAGAGCTTACAAGATGCGTCTCCAGCATCAATAAACTTAGACCACTGTTCCACACGCGTCAATAGTCATAGACCGCACGTGTAAAACTGCCCACCAGTTCTGCAAGAAAATATTTCGTTTGCTGCGTTTACCATGAAAAAAGCAACGCAGACCAACAAACTATTTTGTAGCTCTGGCCCTCTTCTACCTGAAAATACCAACCAAATTTCAAAATAATTACTTTTTATGCAAAACAAATGTAGTTAAAGATGTGGGGTGCACACGGACTATTTTGTTTCGTTTACATTCTGTTACAGAAAATTGACCAAAAGACTTGAATTTGGGCAACAAAAACTGATGTGAATGTAAATTAAGTAAATTACTGCACATGCAACACGTTCACAAAAGTTTTGATATCCAAATTCAAGTCTTTTGGTCGATTTTCTGTAACAGAATATAAACGGAACAAAACAGTCCGTGTGCACCCCTCATCTGTAACTACAATTGTTTTGCATAAAAAGTAATTATTTTGAAATTTGGTTGGTATTGTCAGGTAGAAGAGGGCCAGAGCTACAAAATAGTTTGTTGGTCTGCGTTGCGTTTTTCATGGTAAACGCAGCAAACGAAATATTTTCTTGCAGAACTGGTGGGCAGTTTTACACGTGCGGTCTATGTCTATTGACGCTTGTGGAACTGTGGTCTAAGTTTATTGATGCTTGTGACGCATCTTGTAAGCTCTGTAATTTTTTTTAATATTTGCAGCTCATTTAAAAACTTTACATTGCTAGAAAGGGGACGTGTTACACTTTACTTTACACCTTACAGATTTGTTTTTTTTGAGTACTTTACAAGCTACACGCGAATTAAATAATTAAATTTCTCAAAACATCAAGTGGTCTAAGTTCATTGGCACCTACTGTATTTCCTTGACAACGTGATACAATCCAATTGCCACAGTATTCTACTTTAAAGTGGGCATCTAGCTGATTCAATTTGGAGGCGGTAGATGGCGTTACTTGTTTTTTCGTACAGAAATGTACCAGAAAAAGTCTTCGGAGTGGTAGGTGAGTTTTGAGCTAACACGCACAGGACTTGCGCAACCCTATGTGTCGCCCCCTGTAAAATTAAACTTGGCACCCCATACATACACCCACAATAAAACTATTGATTAAAATTGTATAAAATTTTTCGTAAAGAAACATTATAGTGTAAAAAAAACCAAACCAAAATTTAACTTTAAGATAGCCCGCAACATGGTGGTGGGCATTCTTTTCGTTTTTCTGAAAAAAGAATCCATTTCTACTCTGTTGAACTAAATCCAATTCTCTTGCTGCTTTTCTTTTGGGATTTTCATCTTCTTGTTAATCTTATTAGATTGACGACAAATGTTCATTAATTTAGTCTACTCACAAAAAAGTGACTGGAAAAGGTAATCAGTGTCAAAGGTCAAATATCGTCTTATTTTTGCCTCAAGCAAGCATCCTCATCGCAAACCAATGTGCCTTTAAAAGATTAAGAATGGATGCGCGGTGGACAATTCCCCCACACACTCCACGGCCCCAATACAGAGATTTGACATACCAAAGCAGAAAAAATTATTCCAATCACAGAAATAGATTTATTGTTAATTGTAAATATTTTGCCACTCATCAGCAATATACTGTACATCAAATTAATACCCAGCACAGCTCGGGCGCGGCACCCCCAATCTCGTGTGCCCCCCTGCAACGCTTACCCTGATTACTACTTAATGCCAGCCCTGAACACGCAACAGCGATGAAATTAAAATGTTGTCATTTGTTTGGCTAATTCTCAATAATTAGGAAATATTTTCAGAATTAGCCAAACAAATAAAAAGCACTCCACGAATCACACGTAAGGACTATTTACAAATTAAACGAACTTACCAGTGAAGCTTGATGATAATTCTTTCGATCGAAGTAACGAAGGGTTTACAAGAGATGACGCATGTCACAATCTAGATAGAATTTAGAGTCGCAAAGCTAAAATAACTATTGGAAACGGGATGGGTAAATGGGAGGGCTTGTAAACCCTTCGTTACTTCGATCGACGAAATTATCATCAAACTTCAGTGGTAAGTTCGTTTAATTTGTAATTCAGTCTCTCTCGTAACTTTCGGTTTCCCAAGAGACTTTAGAGTGCTTGGTGATTTATAGAAATCTTTTCAAAAACATTGAACGCATTCTTTCCCAAAGCGCCAGTTTATTTTGCCGATAATAAAAAGTTAGTGAGATGGTCCTCTGCTGAGGAACCTACAATTGATTTTTTGTAGAATTTGAAAAAGGTCGATTCTCCTGCCCCACCTGCTTGTTTTAAAATGGCATCTATAGGCAAGCTCAACTTACCCAATTTTGAAACCACTGCCGCACGTGTTGAGTGTGGTTTAAAAACCTTAGTGTCCTCGCCCCAGGCCTTTAGAGTTTCTTTTAACCATCGCGCCATCGTTTCTCTAGAAGACTTTCTTGGTTTGATGATAGTTGTCAAAAATACCGATTGTTCTTCACCTCTTATTTTCTCAGTATTTGCAAGTTGTTGTTGTAGCGCTCCTACCAGACACAAAGCCAGCTTAGAAAAACGTCCGACAAAAATCTGTGATCCGACGTTTCCCGGTCGTGATTGCTTAATCAATGACGTCAGTGACAAGGTCATCCCTAATTCGTTCACGTTTACCCCAAAGATCGTTAAATCGCGTAACGTTTGCATTCTCGCTGCTGTCACCAGTGCCAATAATAAAATCATCCGCTTCTGATGCACTTGTCACGTAGATGAAAAATTTTTACGACCCTCCAGATATTTAAGGACTGGGGCAGTGTCCGATATTTGAACATATTGTGGGATCGGGGGCATCTGTTAAAGGCCCCTTTCATTATTCTCCGCAAATCGCTTAATTGATCCGCTGACAACTCCGTACCCGTAAAAGCCAAAACCGCTGCTTTAGCCGCTAATAAAGCACTATATTCTAGTCCTTTCGTATGTAATAAAACCAAAAAAATTGCTCAATCGTTCAAAATTTGCATCAACGGGATCGAAATTTCTGTGTACCGCAAAACGACTCCACTTTGACAAATAGGTTTGATATTGCCTAATTGTGGCTGGTCGCCATGAGTCGATTTGTAAATTGATAACCTCCGTCAAAATTCCTTTGGTGTGTTTTCTTTGCCTGAGAGCTGACACCCAATCAGCCTCAAGCAACAGTCATAGTGGCGTCTCGATGGATCGTGGTGTAGGAATATACAGTTGGTGTTCCCCAATTCTATTGGATAGTCCGTCAGCATCACCATCAATTGCGGCCAGTACAGACGTGCTGGCCACAACGGAACCACCGTTACCGCTCTCGACACTGCATCCAGTACTACTTTCTGTAGGCTCTTCGCATTCATACTAAAAGGGGGAAATAAATAAGGGTTCTTAAATCTTTGCCAATTCCAATCCATCGCATCCACTGCTGTCGCGAGGGTCAGGTCTTTATGAAATGAATTTGTCCAGTTGCCTATTTAACCGTGACGCAAACAAATCAACCAATAAAGGTCCCCAACATCATTTTGATTCTTCAAAACAATTCCTATGTAGACTCCACTCACCATCCTCGCTAAAATTACGTGATTGGAAATCACCGTCAACATTTTCCCCTCACAGTATATACGCCACGGAAAGCCAAATTCGTTTTGAGAAAGCCCAATCCCATACCCTGGTTACAATCTGCAATAGTCCCTCTTTAGTACTGCCTTGTTTATTTATACACGCTACCACTGTTGTATTATCAGAAAAAACTCGCAGGTGTCTCACGTTACTCCAGTCAGGTTCAAAAGCTAACAACGCCAGGTAGACTGCTCGAAGCTCTTAATATGAAGGGTTTGATCCTGCCAGCTCCATAAGCCCCCTGTGTTTACCGCCTTACACACCGCTTCCCAACCTGTCACAGATGCATCTGTAAATAAAAACTTTCTGGTTCGGGAAACCAGATGCGCCATACAATATTCTTGATGTGCGTCAACCACCACTTAAAATGGAGTTGCATACTCGAGTTAACTAACATTTGTGCCTCATAATTTCCTAGACTCGATTTTAACGCCTGATTACGTGAAATTTCCAACAGCTTCGTGTGCAAAGGGCCACTGTCACAACCTGGTCTTAACACGTCTAACGAGCTGATCAAAGCAGTTAACTCCCTAATCGTACAAGTTAAGTCCAAGCATCGCCTTAATCCTCTGTCGGTCTGATGGATATATCTTGTGAATCTATAATAGAAACCAAAAACTCAATTTTTCTAGTTGATGTCAGGGCCGATTTTTCTCAGTTTATATGAAATCCCAAATCATCAAAAAGAGTTAGCGTCACGTCCCGTGCCAGTTCCGCTTCTGTTGCCGACGGTTTTATACCTAATGTGTCATCAATATACATTGTATCCGAGAAACCCATCGTTCTTAAAAAGGTCAAAGGAGCTTTTAACATTTTCGTGAAAAGCCTAGGAGCCACAGCTAAACCATTCGGAAGTGCTTTAAATTCAAAGATATCCCCTTTCCAGGAAAATCTTAAAAACTTTCTGAACTCAGGATGGACACTCATCGAGAAATAAGCGTTGGTTAAGTCTATCCAGTAAAACCAATAACCTGGTCTCAGTTGCGCAATCGCGTGCTAAAGTCATTCCATTTTGAAATGCCTATAGGGTAACGCTTCGTTAAATTTTTTCAGATTAAGGATAAATCTAAATTTACCATTCGATTTTCCCACTAGGAAATTTAAAACCCCAGGGGATTTAAAACTTGACCCAACCTAGGTTCCACTTTCGTAATTACCTCCTGATTCTGCAGTTCTATCAACGTTATTTGAAGATTCTGCAGTTCCTCTTGTATAAAACGATTAAGCGTATTTTCCAAAATTTTTGGGGGGCATCGGAAATCCCACATCACTGCCGGTATTTGCTCAAGAATCCAATTATCAGTCGTGATTTTTAGCCAATTATCTAACCTAAGCGCTATCTGCCCCGCCTTAAAAGTTTGGGTTTTTAAGTGTCTGGCGCGGCGGTTCCAATTGTGGCCTGCCGCTAAAAAATGACGCGATTTTGAATCTCGCGCCAAATCGGGTCTCTCTTACTGTTTATTTTTCCAATTCGAAGGTCCTGGTCTCACCATACAGTTCTGATAATTTCTGAATTAATTTGGTTGGAAAGGATGTGGTTTTTCTGGAAATCTCTTTTTTGGTGGAGGTGTGAATAATGTGAACAATTTTGCTGACTCTGCCGCCTCTTTTGCCGACGAGACCAGATCCGAGGGGAAAAGTAGTTTTGCTTGTGGGATATTTTCTACTGCCATCTGTCGGCAATGCATATAAAACGCCTCCCTTGTATCCTTACAGCATTTAATATTTAATAGCATGTTTACAAATGCGGCCAGCTTCATCGCCTTAGCAAAATCGTCAAAAAGAGTTTTAATTAAAGGTCGCAAATGTTGTGGTACCTCAGGTTTCTTTAGGGATTTTACCCTCTCCATGCTTCGTGCTAAAACAGTTAACACCGTCAGATTTACCGTTTGAATCTTTTCACTATTCAAATCTTTTACCCATCTATCTTTTTTTAAATTTGACTAGATTGTCTCCTGGATCATAGATGGTTCTAACAATGTAACGTTCTGAGGAGGGCGAAATTTCTCTAACTCTCCTTTAATTTCCTCTTCCGACTGTTCTTTCACCAACACGGTCTCCAATAATTTCGCCACTGACGCATCTATCGCTTGCGAAGTCTTTGATGGATCTCACCATTCCTCAGTCAAAATTTACTAACATGGCCGAGTCCGAAAAAAGGCTGACATCATCCTCCCCGTTCTCGATTACTGAGTCTCCATCCAAAAGGCCATCTTGTGCTTGCCGAAATAAATCTTCGACCATCGGAGGTGGAGGTGGAGTTGGAGTGCGTACTATAGACAAAATACATAGTATTTAAATACAGGCAACTAGTAATGTTTTTTGATCTGGTTTGAGACAAAGGAGCCTCCACGAGGTTCACGCCATTACACACTCCTTTGTCGTCACCACGTGGTGCAACCCATGGGTCGCTCAAAACTATGGGATTCACCCATGATCACTACAGCATCGCGGATTTTTTGGTGTAAACATGTCAATCAACGTACACCAAAGCGCTATCTTATGCAGTAACCTGGGATCAGCCTGGAGTCTCTCCAGTAATTCCCGTTCTCCGCCATCTTCATCATTTTTGCCGTCTTAACCATTTTCGCCATCCCTATCTTGTTCTTCTTCAGTTAAACTTGACATTCCTTATTCACTAACTCGTTTTTAAAATAATACAGCTATAACTTTTTTCAACAAAAACGTGTTTTTTCCTGAAGTTAAGAAGGACACGTCTTGTCTGACCTAGAAATCTAATTCGTCTGACTAGATTGTGACATGCGTCATCTCTTGTGGAACCAGAAGTTACGAGAGAATATTTTTCAGGTGATACCCCCTATTCCGTCTATCATAATTAACGGAAAAAACATGTATGTTAAAAGATCAGGTGCATGTAATCCATGACTGCCAATTGTAATACTCCTAAGTAATGTGAATTTCCTCCATTTAATACACTTCCAAACGGGACAGAACGTCATATTGTAGAATTAAGTGTTACAGAGTTGGCTACCACGGTGATATCTGCCCTACATCAGAGTATACATTGGAGATAATGGAACAGCCTCAACATATGTAAGGACTACGTATTTTTGAAATTGTTAAAAAAAGTTTCGTTAACAAAAAAAATTTATAACCACAAGATTCAGCTGCAAAATCTGTGTCTCACTGAAACTTATGAGCAGATGGGATTGAACATCGTTTTTGCATAAATTTTGAAGTTGTACAAGACAGATTTGTCTGGAAAATACCATGCTAACGGTAACCAAATAGCTAACGGCTTTGTTTTACATAAAAATTGAATCAAGGTAACTAGTTCAGCAAAGACTACTGGTTACTTTTTTCTAGTACAAATGTCATTTGCGCACACAATCCAGTACTTGAAGCTTAAAACATGAAAATGTCTTAGAATTGACGTGAAAAAATGAAAATTAGCAAATTAGTATATAATGTACGTACATTGACTTAACGAAATAATTTTTTTACTCAGGATATTGCACCCTCTGAATTTATTTTCCTGACAAGTAATTTGCGATTTACAACTACCCGTTGCACAAAAATAGTGATAAAAAGTGTGTAATTTGTAATTAGAAGTACGGTATACAGCATTCTACAAATTTGTATAAATCGTAAGATTATCGCATGTGTGGGCAAAAAAAATAACTGGACACCCTAATTTAAAAATTTAAATCTTTTTAAACTTTACAAACATTAACGCGCAAATCAGGCAATTTAAAAACCATAAGATGCATTAAACGGAGCTCGCCTAGCTCTACATAAAGCATTCGAGGGATTAAATTTCGTACACGTAACGTGGTTGTTAAAAGGCCAATAATTAGTATATCCGCCAAGTCCTGTTGCAAAATAATTAATTGGACAGCGGGAAAATTGTGAGAAAATTAGGTGAAAACTCAACATGATCACTGAAGACAAGGTTCCTTCCATTATTAGAATGAAGTAAAATGCTTTGTCACCCAATTGTCACCAGCCACTGGCGTGAATATTCCTTTTGCCTTAACTTGCCATTCAAAAAGATCCTAATTGTTTATCACGAATTTTCCTACTCTGCACGCAAAAGTGCAAAGTGCAAAGTGCAAAGTGCTGTTTGAGGTGATTTTAACATTGGAAGTGTGTATCGTTGAAAATCTGCATACAAAATTAAGCAAACAAAGTTGACTGGATCTCATGAAAAATTTTGCCTGCGATTTTTGGGCTCGTGAATTTAGGTCAACAAAACGTTGCGACTTCTAAAATTGGTGGTCATCTATGAAACTGCGTATGAAATTTTTATTTGTCGACAATTTTTGACCACGCAATTTATTTTATTTGTTCCCACCTTTAGCTACTCAAAAAAAATTGTTTTGTCAAAAACTATCGACAATTAAGAAATTTCACCAGCAGTTTCGTAGATGACCGCCAACTTTAAATGTCGCAAGGTTTTGTTGACACTAAATCCACGACCCTAAAAATCTCGGGTAAAATTGTTCACCACATCCAGACAACATTTCTATGCTAAAACAAAGTATTTTTTGCAACTTAAAGCAGTAAGAGTGTCAATGCTTCAAACCTCCAATGTTAAAATCACTTCAAACCGCACTTTACAACGTTTTTGCATGCGGATCAGGAAAATTCATGTTAAATAATCAGGATCTTTTTAAATGGCAAGCTACATCAAAAGGTATATTCATGCCAATGGCTGGTGATAATTGGGTGAAAAGTATCTTACTTCATTCTAATAATGGAAAGAAACTTGTCTTCAGTGGTTGTAAGACGCGTGTGTTAGGTTCTAAAGTTGGTCTCCGAATAACCTTTGTTTTCAGTTCTTACATATATGGGTCAAGATCCTAATACGTCACAGGTCAACTAACGGTCGTCGCCACTAGGAGACCCGTGACACTACCTAACAACTTTCCCTCAAGATCGTTAGATCTTTGAATAGTTTTGCTTCACATTGTTAATCTCATTGTCAGCAAATCTTTTGGGTGTGATGATGTTCCGACTGTTTCGAGTCTGCCGCCGTCCATTGTTTAGTTGGTCTGTTGTGGTTACCTCAGGATTCATCGGTGGAATGCTGTTCTCATCTGAATTCTGCCTATTGCCATTGATTCTGATTTCTGCATAATGATTATTGTTGTTAACCTCAGCATTCCATTCACTGCCACCATTCATGTTCTCGTGTGTGGGTTTCAGATGCGTCTGATTTCGCCTCAGAACTCGTCCGTTCTCCATCTTCACCAAGTATGACCGAGGTTTTTCGTCACGTCTAACAATTTGTCCGAGATCCCATTCTCTGTTACGATTCAGAACGCGCACCGTTCGTCCAGGCAAAATCGGTTGCTAGGGGCGTGCTGAGGTCGTGGTGACGTTTTTGATCTTCCTGACGCTTCAACAATGCCCAGTGCGCATCTGCCACTATGGATGGTTTCAGGAGGTTTTCGTTGTACGGAATGCGTGATCGGAGCCGTCTCAAGTTAAGCAATTGTGCCGGCGAAAAGTTAGTCCCGCTGATTGGGGCGTTTCGCAGCTGAAGCAAGCCCAAATAGACATCTGAGCCATCCTCCGCACATTTCTTTAGCATCGTCTTTACTGTTGTTATTATTTCGATGTCCCATACCTGAGCAAAACGCGACATCTCGGTGGAAGCAAATGGATTGTTGTCTGCGATGATCGTAACGGGAATTCCATTTCTCGCAAATATCGATTTAAGTGCGTTGATAACTGCCGATGATGATTTTGATGGAATTTTGACGACTTCTGGAAATTTCGAGAAATAATCCACGGCCACCACGTACGTGGTTGAGTTGTATTCTGCGATGTCTATTGCGATTTTCTGCCATCTTGCATTTGGTATCTCGTGATTAAGGAGTACATCATGTGGTTACTTAGGAGCATATTTCTGGCACGGGGCACAGTTTTCATACCGTGATGTGATATGTGCTGACAACTGCGGCCACCATAAGGCGTCACGCGCTAACATCTTCATTTTCGCCAATCCAACATGTCCATCGTGTAATTTGTTTACTACCTCCCGTCGCAGGCTCGTTGGCACCACCACTTTGTCATCTTTGAATATCAACTAATCAATCTGTTGTAGGTTGAATCTCTCTGCCCAGAACGGACGGAGCACCGCAGGTGTTTGAGATTTATGACTGGGCCAGCCCACTTTCGTGTAGCAGATGATCTGTTGTAGCGGCTTGTCTGCTTTTGTGGCTTCACCAAACCATCTGCGCATTGTTGTAGTCATGGGAAGACTCGAAATAATGGTGTGAAAAGCTCGCATGGTGTCTCGTTCTATGTTGTCGTCATCATGCACATGAGACACTGGAGCTCGTCGCAAAACTCGTGATAAGGTGTCAGGAATGTTCAGCTGCTTGCCGGGAACATATTCTAAGTTAAAGTCATAATGCTGCAATTTTAGTCGCATTCGTTGTAACCGAGGCGATATCTGATGATAGGGCTTAGTTATGATGGACACAAGTGGTTTGTGGTCGGTGTGTGCGGTGAAGTTCGTACCGTACATGTATTGGTGGAACTTGGCACATGCGAAGACGAGAGCACACAGTTATTTTTCAATTTGCGCGTATCTGGTTTCAGCATTAGACATCGATCTCGCAGCATACATGACAACGTAACTATCCTGCATCAAACATGTGCCAAATCCATATTTTGAGGCATCAGCTTGGACAACACTGGGCTTGTTTGATGTCAAAAAATGGTAACACGGGACTCGCTGTGAGAACTCGTTTGAGGTTATCAAATGCTGTTTGTTGTTCTACGTCCCACTGAGAAGCGACATCATCGTGCAAATTCCTGCGTATTGGCGATGTTAGGACTGCGGCATCTGGGATGAACCTCGAGAGATAGTTCACAACAGCCAGAACACATCGTATTTGTTGTTTGTTCTTTGGAGGCGGTAACTCCTGGATTGCCCGTATTTTCTCTGGATCAGGTCGCATGCCTGATGACGTGATGATGTTACCCAAATAGCGGACACTGGTTTGTCGAAGTTGTAATTTTTTAATGTTGAATTTGACGTTACGCTCGCGGGCACGCCGAAATACTGTCTCAAGCAGCCGATCATGGTCTTTTGTGGCCTTTCCAGCAATGATTATGTCATCTGATACGACGTTGACACCCTCGATACCACCAAAATTTTCCTCATTCCATTGTTGAAAAATTTTGGATGCGCACGATACACCAAATGCCAGCCGAAGAAAACGATATCGTCCAAATGGCGTGTTGAATGTGTATTATTTCTAACTGCGTTCATCGAGTCGAATGTGCCAGTATCCGAGGACTTTGTCAACTACGGAGAAAGTTTGTTTACCCGCGAGCTTCGCAGCTATGTCGTCACAGGTTGGAATTTTGTGATGGGGACGTCTAATCGCCTTGTTGAGATCAGGGTTGTCAAAGCATAAGCGTAAATTTCCGAAACTTTTTTCTACGATTACTAGGCTGCCAACCCAGTCTGTCGGTTCATTTTCACTCTGTATTATACCCTGTCGTTCGAGCTGTTTCAAGTAGAGTCGTAGCCGAGGTTGAATAGCATGGGGAATTTTGCACAATGCGTGAACTCGTGGTACAACGTTATCGCGTAATTGTATGGAGTACTCACGACTGGAACACCCAATCCCACGAAAGACATCATTGTATTTTTTTAAGATGTTATCAGACATGAAATACTGTTCTTTTACTTTATTATCGTTAACGCAATCAATATTAAAACGTACAACGTCAAGTTTTACACTGTCATCACGTCCCAATAAACACTTTGAACCTTCGATTAGGTAAAATTTTAACATTTCATTCCTTCCTCGGTACCCGCATTGTAACTCAACCACACCATACTGGCGTAACGTTGCGTCATTGGCGGCTGACAGTCGCACATCAGAAGAACGTCGAGATGCGAGGAGGCCCATATGCTTTGCCACGGTGAAAGCAATAGATTAACATCAGCGCATGTGTCTATCTTAAAGCACACTGCTGTGTCGTTGATAAAGAGTGCTACGTACTTCTGACTTTCGGATTGTTTAACTTTGTTGCTGATGTTGTAAAGATAAAGCATATCAAGTGATGGATCGAGGTTTTCCGGCAACTCATCTGATACATCATCTACGCGTTGCGATTTGGAGCTTCTACTTGTACATACGTGTGCGTAATCATTGAGTTTTTGACATTTCTTACATGTCTTGCCAAATGCAGGGGACTGTCGTTGTGGATAGCATGATCCGCAGTTACAACATTCGAAATGATATTGATGATTACCGCGTTGCGTGTTATCAACCACGTGGTTGCGGCGTGGTATGCTGTCCTTTGTTGTGCGCGTGTGATCTGTTGTACAACGTGCGTGCGCCACGTTAAGCGCGTCCAGTCCGTTGTCATCTGTCGCCCCAGTTTGTTCCTTTTTAATGGTGACTAGGCTGTTAGCCGTCGTCTCAGCCGCGCGACATAATACTTCAGCCGTCGCAAGTGTTAACGCTGGTTCCCGTAACAAACGTTCAGGTAGACAGTCGTCCGCCACACTAAATAGAATGCTATCACGTATTGCCTCGTCGTGTTCGCCGCCGCCAAAATTACATTGTTTGGCCAAGCACTTCAAATCAGTGACAGACACACCAACCGGTTCGTCCGCATGTTGTCGACGCGTTCGTAGTTTATGGCGATTCATGATTTCCGTATTTTGTGGGTTAAAATACTCAGCGAATCTTTTTTTTACTGTTTCGTAGATTTTAGCGTCAGCGGCTGAAGTGAAGACGAACGTATCGAAACCGTCTTCGCCACGTGGTCCTAGCAAATTGATCATCGCCGCGATCCGCGTGACTTCAGGTTTGCTGTCCAGTTCTATAGTTTGTAGATATCGTTCAAAACGTCGAAACCACGATTTCCATTGTTCACCGTTGTTAACTGACCAGTCAAAATGTGGAATTAATAATTTGTCCATTGTGGTTGTGGGTTCTACTGTAAGACGCGTGTGTTAGGTTCTAAAGTTGGTCTCCGAATGACCTTTATTTTCAGTTCTTACATATATGGGTCAAGACCCTAATACGTCATAAGTCAACTAATGGTAGTTGCCACCAGGAGACCCGTGACACTACCTAACAGTGGTCATGTTGAGTTTTCACATAATTTTCTTACAATTTGCCTGCTGTCAAATTAATTATTTGGCGTCAGAATTTGGTGGGGGTAGTAATACTTGGCCTTTAACAACCACGTTACGAGTGCAACACTAAATCCCATAAATGCTTCAGTGCAGAGCTAGGTGAGCTTTTTTTAATGCACTTCTTGTTTTTTTAATTGCTTGAGATTTATGCCATTAATGTTTGTATGATTTCCAAAGACTTAAACTTTAAAATTACTTGGTCCAGTATATGTACTACACATAAATCATATACATGACGTAATTTTCTCTAGATTTCAAACACGCATAAAAATGATTCTAGGAGAAAATATCGCCAGCAAAACATCGTCCCCACTAAAGAGCGCCCTCAAAAGGTCGACTTGAAAAACGGTTTTAGCGCAAAAGGTCGTCCCCTCAAATGACAAAGTCCGATAAAGATAGCCCACGTAAAGTAGTCCAGAAAAGAGCGACCTGGAAAAAGACCGCCCGCACAAGACCGACGTCGCCAAAGTCCGCACTTACTTAATTAACACTGCACTATGTTGTTTTTATAGCAAACTACATTTCATTATATTGCAAATGCAAAGAACAACAAGGGGAATCACTAAAGAATCAAATTTTTATTTAAACAAAGATTGGTACTATTTTACAAATAACAGGTTTTAGCAATTGACCGTAAGTAAGAGTCAATATTACGACGAAAGCGGTATTTACCAACAGGCTAACAATTTTCGCTGCGTTGTCGCGATACCGCTTCTTAGCTGGCATAGGTGCTTCACCAGCTAAGATTTGTTCAATCCTGCGCTCGTTGAAACATTGTTCATCTCGTAATGAACCTTTCCAGTGAAGTCTGTTGGTAACAATAAGCAGTTATATACGTGGTGAATGACCACTTCAGCTGCTGCCATTTCAGCAACCTTTTCCAATTCGACAATGCTGTGTTATCATGTTGATCAATGGAATACTGTTATTGGTTTAAAAAAAATATAGTACCAATCTTTGTTTAAATAAAAATGTGATTCATTAGTGATTCCCCTTGTTATTCTTTGCATTTGCAATATAATAAAATATAGTTTGCTACGAAAACAACATAGTGCAGTGTTAATTAAGTTAGTGCGGACTTTGGCGACCTCGGTCTTGTGCGGGCGGTCTTTTTCGAGGTTGCTCTTTTGTGGACTACCTTACGTGGGCTATCTTTATCGGACTAAGTCATTTGGGGGGACGACCTTCTGCGGGGAAACCGTTTTTTGAAGTCGACCTTTTGCGGAGAACAAGTTTTTCGAAGTCGACCTTTTGCGACAGCGATTTTTCGGGGCGACCTTTTGAGAGGCAACGTTATGTCCGCATACCATAAAAATAACCAATTCTCAAAGCCAACTCTTGGAAACATGCAGAGGAGGCTTAATTTGTGTAGGGTAAGAGGAAATGTTGATTCAGAGTTAAATTTGTTTATGAAGTTTACACTTTGGATGTTTTTGCTTGAAACTGATGAAAATGATGTTGTGACCTTTGGACAGGTAAGCAATAAACACAAATTAAAAAAGTATTGAGTATATAAACAATAAATTTCAAATCCAGGTAATGTAAAAGGCATCAATTCCACAAAAATTTCATGCATATTGTACAGTGTGTAGTACAGAATAATGAAACAAAATCGCAATTTGAGTTTTTTGCATTTGAAATTAAAAATCATCACGCTGTATTCTTGGTAGCCTTTTAACATTTTTGGTCAAACACAAAAATATTATTTCGACAGTCAATTACGCAAATAGTTTGCACGTTAGGATTTGATTGCTTTTTTTATATCTTACCATTTGGTTAACTCTTGTCGTAAAATATTATATCAAGTACTAAGTAGATCGTTTGACCACTGACAGCCCATCGCAGCCGTAAGTGTCAACGCGGATGATATACATTTACTGGCATTGCGTTGCAGTTTACTCCACGCCTGCTATCAATTTTTAAGCGATAGCAGAAGAATTTAATGTTGGAACAATCTAATGAATCAAATCGTAGTTATACATTACTATAATAGTTCAAAGAGTTAAACACCAATACGTAGGTTTCTGGAAATTGCGACGGTCGGTCTTTGTGTAAAAGCAGCCTCGTTAAGCGAGACCGAACGAAGCAAATAAAATTTATAATCTCCGAGATTTGACGAAATGTTTTGACGCGCGAGACTTTTATAAACTATATTTACGCCCGCTCTCACGAGATAAATAATAAAACCAAGGTGTTGTAAATTTAAATGAGTTGTCTTTATTTATTAAAATTGTAAAAATGGTGAAAGAAAAGAAACTATTATTAATGCTAAACTTAAGATTAAATAAACGGTAATTAAAATTAAGAGAGAGGTAAAATGAAAAGCAAAAGGGACGACTTCGGGCGTCCAAGTCGTCAAATGTTGGTGCGCTCCTAAAATGGCGCGCACAAAGACAATTGACGAGAAACCAATGCAGTATGGTTTCCAACAAAAACGAGTTTCAACGACTCGCAAAAATACAACCTGATATGTTGTGATGTGGACTTCTTAACGGAAAATGCCTGAAGTAACCTCTATCGATCCAGGTAGTTGGGCGAGGGAGATAAACTCGACGTCGCCGAAAGTACGG
>JAQIWS010000737.1:0-16606 GCA_034696085.1 Stigmatogaster subterranea | reverse complement strand
CATGATCAATCACCTGATGGGACAATCCATTCCCATCAGGTAAACCATAATCAACACACCAAAGCCTACAAAACAAACCAAGGCTATAACTTAAATTACTTACAACACAACATACTAAATAAATTTGATAAGTCCAAAACTATAACACAGGAGACGAAACACACCGATGCGAGTTCCAAAGGACTTGGTGCGGTGCTTATGCAAAAAGACGAGCAAGGACGGTTGTGTCCCATCTTCTTCGCATCGAGGACATTGAGAGATGCCGAAAAGAAATACAGTACATACGAGCAAGAGTGCCTGGCTATTGTGTGGGCCATCCGCAAGAGTGCCTGGCTATTGTGTGGGCCATCCGCAAGTTTAGACCATACATCGAACTGTCCTCATTCACCATCCAAACCGACCACCGATCATTGCAGTAGTTATTCCGACAGAAGGAACCGGTAGGAAGAATAGCGCGCTGGATATATTTTCTGCAAGGATTAAAATTTGACATCGAACATCACAGCGCCCATCAGAACAAGGCGGCAGACGCCCTCTCACGCAACCCGACCTCAGATGAAGCTGAGGAGATGGACGAGACCGAGGATGAGTATTATCCTTTGGGAATGATGCCTGATGAAGAAGACAATCCCAATATTCCATCTATTTTTGCGTGGGATCCGATTACCGGCAAGAGGAAACGAGGAAGACCCTCCAAAGAGGCGCTGAGACTGAGAAAGGAAAAAGAAACCGCTCTTCAAGCAGCCGCGCAAGCTGACACTTTGACAACCTCCTCCAGTAACATGCCCCCGTCCAAAAGAGCCAAAGAAGCACAACCGAGGCAGTTACCACCACCCACTGGACGGGGACATCGCGTGAAGAAAAGACCTTTACGATTACTGCATATGTCTACCGAGAAGACGTCCTCATCGCAGCCGAGAAAGAAAAGTTTACAACTGGGTCAAGTACCTAAACCCCCCCGAGCTGCAAGACCAAGAGTTATTCCCGCATTGCCTTTGTTGTTCCCGCCAGCAGTTGAGGAGCGACCACAGCCAGAGACGACTGAATCAGAGCCATCGCGCACCTATGAACGACCTAGCAAATCCATGGAAGCGTCTGACGCACAAAAGAAACCTTTGGGCGCACCGAGTTTCCCTCAAGATTTGAACGACTTGAAAACCCAGGCCATCGAGAAAACGAAAGAAATCCGCCTCTCCTACAACCCGCAAACGACTTGAATCCAGTGCTCGTTACTCACTCCCAATCATTCCCCCTTCACAGACTCCTCCATCTACCCCTCTCACTACCTTTATACCAGAAACTCCTTTTCCTACCCCTCCAGTTACCTCACCCGCATTGGAGTTGCATTTGTCCTCAGATACCCCACCCCTTGCACCCACACGCATCCCTACACCTCCACCGTCTACCGTGTCTTCAGAAGAAACCGTCGTTGATAGAGTCCTCAAACCAATAACACCTACCCCTCCTAGTCCTTCCCCTAAACCTACGAGACCAACACCTACGACTCCCTCACCCAAAACTACGAAACCCTCATCTACCCCTTCCCTCCTTCCTGATCCTACCCCTCCGCCGTCTGCACATTCTACTCCATCACAAGACACGTCGTCCTCGAAGCCACCATCCATCGTAATCAGCAATACGACGTCCAGAGCGGTACGGCGTAGCAAGCGTATTCAAGAGCGCGGATGGGCATCCCGCTTTTCGTTCCCCGATGACTCTTCATTTGAGTCTGACCGAAATCAACCTTCTGGTGGACGAAATATCGAAGACGTTGTGGTTGAAATGCCACAAAGAGATGAGAATCTTCCCCCATTTACGGTGTTGCCTACTATCGACGCCATCAGAGAAGCGCAACAGCAAGATACGCTTATACAACAGTACCAGCGATTCCTGGTGGATGGAGAACTACCCGACCTACCAGCCAAAGCCCAACAGATTCGAGCAGACGCCAATGAAATGATGATCCAGGACGGTGTCATCTGGAAACAGCCCCGTTATGTTGACCAATTCAAGCGTGGAAGCCAAATAGTGTTGCCGGACACTATGAAGAAGGCGTTTTTTGGTGCCTTGCATAAGCCCCCAATTGCTGGACACTTCTGTGTCACCAAAAGCACCCATCGGCTGAAGAACCGCGTCTGGTGGCGCAACATTAATAACGATGTGAAAGCGTGGGTTAGATGATGCATGATATGTCAACGCGTTAAGCCGGATCAACGACGTCCACAAGGACTCATGCAGTTGCCGAAGAGAAGACACTTCTTACACACCATTTATATCGATTACATTGGTCCCAAGACACCCTCGTTAAAAGGAAACCGAAATCTATTTGTACTTGTGGAAGCGGCAACTCGCTATTGTCATATGGAAGCAACACATACGCAAACCGCTGAAGACACCCTCGAATGCCTGAAGTCGTTTATGAAGTTCTTTGGGTTCCCTAAACGAGTTATCTGTGGTAACGCTCCCTCCTTCAAAAGTACCATGTTCCTCGACAGTTTGAAACGTATAGGAATTAAAGTTGTACACACGACGCCATATCATCCAAGAGGTAACATAGCAGAGCGAGTGAACCGAACCTTGAAGCCAATGATCATCTCCTATTTGAATGAGCATAACCAATGGGATCGACACATAGACGAGCTACAGATTGCCATTTACTCGGCATACCAAGAGAGCATCAAGGTATCGCCTTTCTTCGCCTTGACTGGAGAAGAGATGAGGTTCCGGGTAACATTGACTCCGATACCGACGACGGGGAGATATTCCCTTACGATGACACGAGGCAATATCACAACTATATCAGTCATCTGCGGAATAAGATTGATAATCACGCACGAACTGCGGGGAAACGCTTCAGGACTTACTAGGACAGGAAGAGACGCCCCGTGAAGCTGGAGATTAGAGATCTGGTTACCGCTAAATCATTCAGGATTGCCAGCGCGACAAGACAACAATCCCGGGGTTTCTTCTCGCAAAACGAGTGCGTCTACCGAATTCAAAGATTTCTATCACCAGGAGTCTGCATAGTGATAGATGAAAACGATAACACGTCACTGCCTCTTCATGCTGATGTATTGCGTAAATGGTATCCGCCATTAACAGATACCGAAATGTTACCTTCCCCCTGTTTGATGAGCTCAGGAGAAGACAACGGCAATCCGCCTGGACATGTCGACGAGGACGTAACTCGAAACGAACCATTGCCACAAACTCAATTGTACCATCAATTGAATCCAGACAGCGCCTAGAACCTGAGTCGCCAGTGACCGCCGTACCACGACAGGATCCCGCGGCCAGAATCGTAATTCCGACACCTCACGAAAACGTCCTAGTACTCCAATTAGCCACAATAACGGTAACGCGTCAGGAACTACGCCCCACGCATATCTTCTGCAGGCAGAAGATAGTCGACAATTTCGTGGAGACAGTCAAGTTCCTCATCCAATGAATATCAGTACCCCGTTAAAACTGTGGACACTGTAAGTCATCCACCGGCTAAAATGCTGAATTACATTACGATGATGCCTATGGACGTGGATATTACTGAGTGGTTGAAAGCCCGCATGCCGTATCAGAAGTACAGGGAAGCCGAAGACGCCCGAATGCGATTGAAACCCGTATCATCAACGTCCGAAGAAACGGGGGAATGGAAAGGAGGATGGATACCTGGGATGAGTTCGATAGCGAATATACGTGATTTAGAGAGCTTCGACACGGGTTCGATGCCGTGGGAGCGACGATTTGACAGTGATGTATGTGATTTCATTAGAAGTCCGCAATACAGTTACGTCGACACTTTCCCCGTAATCCCAGAAGACATGGATTACGCAGATGATGAAGATGATTATTACGACGAGACAACAGAACGGGAAGAACAGGAAAAAGTCGTGCTACACTACGATATTTGGTCGCCACGTCCGTATGAAACGCGGTACTACGAGCAGTTTAAGAAAAAAAAGCCAGAAAAACAAGAAGAAATAACAAAGAATTACGACATATGGACTTATCAGCCTTCCGTAATCAGTTATTTTGACCATATGATGGCTTCAGTGAACAAAAAGAAGAAAGTGATAGAAGCAAGCAGTAGTTACGACTACAGCAGCGACTAGCAGTGAAAAAGTGTAGTTTTCACAGAGAAAAGTGCTTTTTACGCGTGAAAAGTGAAAGAAAATGATTTATTTTGAATTTTTGGAATGAAAAATGAATTTTCATGATTTAAGCCAATCAGGAGCTTGTCCGCACTTTGCTCCGTATCGCTGACGTCACGCACCAAACGTCACTTCCGAAAAAGTTAGAGAAAAGTTTCAGTTTACGACGCCATTGATCACGAGCTGTGGTAGTGCTTCGAATCGACGTTTTTCCGACCGAATTAAACGTGACTACGATTGCGAGCGATACAATGTAAGTGCGAGACGAGTTGAAGAAGTGATTGAGATGGTTTGAATCAAAAGTATCGCGATATTTAATTGTTGAGAGATGAAGGGACAATTGTGGCAGCGTTTAGGCCTAACGCGAACCACACGGACAACAGAAAATGACGATCAGAGTGAAGTTACGGGAAATGTAGGCGATTTATGTGAAACGGACTTGAAATATAGTATTTACGGTAGGATTTGAGCATGATTTGAGAACTTTTTGGGAACTTTTTTTTGACTTCGCACATTTTCGGAAAAATCCAACATGGCCGTGTGATATCATAAATGCCTAAGAACTTGATTTTCACGTAAAGAACAATAGTTTAGATGATCGAAACAGTGTTTAATACTTAGAAATGAACTATAATTGAAATGTTTGCTAGGCGCCAGCGAATAATTTTAAGAATTTCAAGTGTTTTGACGATTTTTTGAACTTTTGAACTTAAGCCTACTGTTATGAACTCTGACTAATTTTCGATGATGTTGAACGAATTTTGACTTTTGATTATTGACCGAGCTTGACCTTTTATTAACCGAATCTTTGCAGTTACACTACATCACCACACCAATTTCGACCTCTCGTTTGCATGATTTAAGACATTTTTCCGAAATATGAAACTTTTACTTAAAATTTGGATTAACGCTAAAATTCCAAATTGTGCTAAGATGTCATCAAATGGGGAGAGTGATATGGTTAATGAACTGCACGTATATCGTGATGATCGACTAGAAGCCGTAGCCCAAATGAGACAATCTCCTAATTCTTTTCGTTTGTATTGCACAGTGGAGAATCACGATATGGCGATGGGAGAAATGAACAATTCCGGTAATCGATTCGAGAATTGGGACGACGACATTCCAGCTGGTGCATCAGCTAACAATACCGAACAGCCGCCGACATCTTCTATGCCACCGTCTACCGCTTCATCCTCCACACTAAAAGCCAATTCGATGCCGACCCGACCACCTCCTGCTTTCGAGCGATCGCGTCCTCCAAATTTACGTCCCGTGTACTTCACCACTGACTCCGACAAGATGGACAACGTCGAAATTTGTCCAATCTGTGCAGGTTGGGGCATTTTCATCCGCATCCACGTGATCTGCTGGCATTGTCGAGGAAAATCGCTAACTTGGCGAAAAGAAGCTTCGAAAATGTTTCGTTCCCTCTACAATCAGCTGATGGGGATACACGACTCGAACTAGCCGTTTCCGCAAGGCACCAATATTCCGCCTATGCAGGCGTTCTTCGGGAGCCATAACTTAGTGCATACAGGAGTTCGACAACAGATTTCGTGGTGTCTTCGACTTCAAAAATTTTGGGAAGAACGAGGATTATTGAATCTGCCTATCAAATTTAAACGAGGAGTTTTCGGTTGTGATGACGCCCGCCGATTTATCAATCATAATGGTCTTAAGATGGTAATCCCAACGACTTCCGATGAGCAAACGTCGACCCGCGATGATCAACTGACGATGAAGAAGACTCCAGCCGACCCGATAGCCTCCTGCAAAGACGATATTGAGGACTTGCGCAACCAAATAGAGGTATTGTTGCAGCATTTGACGGAACGCGATCGAGACACCGAAATAAAGGAAGCTCAGCAAGGGTTATCAACGGTAGGACGTGGGCAGAGAATGAGGTTGAATGTCGATTCATGTGCAATGCAGTGAGAGGATGATCTCCGAAAGCTGCGACGAGACAAGGAAGATCTGATTCACAACTTTGAAATAGCGACGCAAAAGAACAATGAGAATGACATCAAACTTTACAAATTAGACTCCGAATTCAAGTGTTTTTTGGATGAATTGAAGGTAACCAAAAGACAACGAGATGAACGTGTGCTGACCTTGAAGAGAATCAAAGCTCAATGTGACATGATGGAAGCGAGCTACACGATTGAAGAACCCGACGATGACTTGTTCACAGACTTAGAAGGTCCTCCCAAGGATGAAATTGACGATGAAGACGTCGACAGAAGATTGGCAATAAGTGGTGTGATCGAAGATAAATGAAAGTGATGTGATATGATCTGAACTTTTTGAATTTTTGGCTTTTTAGAATCCATTTTGTTTTGATTTTGAGTTTAGTTGATTACCCGTATTATGTCGAGTACTTGTTTATTTTAAGATTTTTGATTCTGTTTAAGATTTGATTTGGTTTACGACTTTTGATACGTTTATTTCCGAGTTATTATACAAGTATTCTAAGCCAGAGTATTTATTTAAGGTTAATTTAATCTTAAGATCTAGAGTTTGTGTAAACGTAGAAATAAGCTACTTTGTATTTTTATACGAATTTTTAGACAAATTTTTGGGTAGTTCGACATTTTGATATGTTATTTTAATGTTATGATTGACTCTTCTATGAATGGTGAACTGAGTTGATTTAATTTCGGAATTATTCGATTAGCATTTTGAGGGATTTTAACTTTTCTATGTTTTTAATATGTTTTGGAGACGATTTTATGTTCACGTTTTCTGATTTATTGTAATGTTTCGAGCAAATGATTCCTCTTGGCATCCAGGTACGAGTTCACTTACGGGGACGTAAGTTTAATTTAGGTTGGGAAGAGTTGTAACGTGCAAGCTGACACGTAGCGTCCCCTTTTATTTATTTAGTAGGGCTTGTTTAATTTTATTTGTTTATGTCCCAAATATCCATGGTAACGTGGTTACTGTTGGTGTTGGCCACCAGGTGTCTCGAGAAAGGACACACCTGGTGACGAGATTTGATGAGATTTGACGAGATTTGACGAGATTTGACGAGATTTGAACGGGATTAAAGATTAGAGCGCGGGATTTTGAAGTGAACGGATCGAAGTTAACTCGGGAATGGGATTATTGTGCAATTTTGACGATAATTAGGCCTGCGGAATTTAAGCCTACGAGAAACGAATTGTGCGATTCCAACGCGCATTCCACGGCCTCCGAGACTTTATCATTTTCAAACATCGCGCGCGAATCATCATTCCGACAGTGCGGGCAAGGTCGCCCGTCACATCTTCTTGTAAATTTTTAGAAAAAGGTGTAAAATAAAATACTGTTGTGTAAAATTCAATATTGTTGTGTAAAATTAAATACTTTTTGTGCAAAATATTGTTTGATTGAATTAATAGTCACTCTTCTCAATAGCTGCGTTCAATTTCAAAAAATTAAGTGACTTAGGCATTAATTGACCTTTGTGACTTCACTGCATGTAAACTAGGGTTTCTCAACGGGAGCCAGGTGGCTCCCCTGGGGGCCACAGAACATTTCGGGGGGGCCACAGAAAAATTTTTGAATATTGGGGGGCCACAGCAGAGTTTTGGGAGGCCACAGGAAAATTTTGTGGTTTTATGAAAAAATTGGAACTTTTGAGAATTTTTGTTACGGAAATTGAGAAGATTTCGAAAACGCGCGAAAAAACTATCAATTTCCACGTAATTTTCGTTAGGACATTTTAGCCTCCAACTTTATCAACACGTTTCAACGCTTGTCGTCATTGTGATAAGATGGCGGCTGGAGGAATCAGTGGAAACATTTTAGCACCTATTGTGCCACATATAAATCATGAAACAGTTAAATAAAATATCAATTATTCAGTTTAACAATCATGGACAACACCTGCCGTTTTGTAAGACAAAGTATGACTAGTAGTGCACAAAAAAGAAATTGTTGGCAGTGTTTAATTGAATACCTTTCCTACGGTTTTATCGCATCACCATTAAATTGTAGAATGCTTGTGTCTAATATGTCAGACTACCCTTACAAATGACAGCACGTGGCCATGCAAACTGCGAAAACAGCTGGAGACAATGCGCATGGATACGAAGGACAATCTGATAAATGTCTTGTAGTTTTTTAAGACGTGATAATTTCAAATCGAGAACAACTGTAAAGCAAATGTTTACTGAAAAAATTGCGAAAGTTGAGAAACTTTTAATTGCAAAGTATGAGATTTCCAACTTAATTGTAAACGCTGGCACACCAGATACTATTTTTTTTACTACAAAATGTAAATAAATCTCTTTTTTCAGTCAATAAAAAAATTTTTTTGTGGGGTGGGGAGGGGGGGCTACGGGAATATTTGAAATCTGGCAAGGGGGCCACGAAGAAAAAAAGGTTGATAAACCCTGATCTAAACGTTAATGTTCAACAAAAACTGTATTTTGAAACGTAGTGAAGTCAAAAAAGTCAACTAATATCTAAGTCACTTAATTTTTTGAAATTGAATGCAGCTATTGTTTTAAATTACATGCATGTTTTCTCGTTTGTAGTTACAATATATGTATTACGTTTGCCCACAATTAAATTTTGGCTTAATCGCCAGCACATGTAAACTTTTACAAAGTCTTAAGTGTTCCCTGCTACAGTAGTTATTGTACCCTGCTAAATTGTTTGAGTAATTTACCAAGTGACATAAACCAATTCTACAAGTTCTGCTTGGGTTTGAATTCGTAAATTGGATTGAAACAGTCTAAAATAATAAAAATTGTATTCAGCGTAAAGCATAAAAGTTCTAAAGATTACAATAAAAACCGTAAAAATATTGATATTGTATAAATGAATCTTTTCTGGTACGTGAAATGACAGTAAGATAGATATAATCATTATAATTTATAATGAATGACATTACTGACAGCACAAATGCCAGACTATTCGAATTTAGTGAAATACTTGACAGTGTTGTTATGAATATCCAAAACATGCAATGATACTGTGTGAATTACATGTACGTAATGTAACGGGAGAAAATTGTACGTAATAGTACAGCATATTGACGAAATAAGTGAGAACATGAAGAATTGCTCCTCACACACTCAATTCGGTTGTAATGAATTTCTTAAAATATTTACCACGTGTATGAACTAGTTATTCAAAATTGTCTTTTGTAAGTTACCATTTCAAAAGCGAAATGTGATGTTGGTACCCAATATCGTGATTTACATAATCATAAGGGTAATAACAATGTTGATTGTTGGTGAATTACAACTGATATTACAAAAAAATAGAAAGCTGGTAAAAAAAAAATGCAAGGAAGTTGTTGTATGATTTTCAAAACAACAGAGGAGGGTACTGATAAAACACTTTTTCGTTTTAATTGAATATATCCTATAAGAGGTGCATCTCGTCTCGGATTTACATCAAACTCAAGACTACAAGTTATTTTTTATGAAGACCAATATCTAGTGAAACATTAATCGTTTCAAAGATGATAAGTGGAAGGTCTACAACACCTTGGTTTACAGTATGATGTATTGAAAGAAAACCTTGCTGTTAATAATAGGAAAATGAGGTGTTTAAAATCGATTTCTACCGGAAAAGTATGAAGGAGAATTTGAGCATTATGTTCACATAATCGAGGTCATTTTTTCTGTTCCAGATTGTCTCCATCAGTTGTCTCAATGCACTTGGTGTATTCCTTTACTTTGAGCGACAA
The DNA here is from genome assembly GCA_034696085.1 of Stigmatogaster subterranea. Taxonomy (NCBI): domain Eukaryota; kingdom Metazoa; phylum Arthropoda; class Chilopoda; order Geophilomorpha; family Himantariidae; genus Stigmatogaster; species Stigmatogaster subterranea. The sequence continues at coordinate 6,772 of JAQIWS010000737.1, read as the reverse complement.
TATATGTTCTAAAAAATCTATACCCTTCGTCGGTAGACTTCTTGTTATTAAAAATCGATCCGAAATGTGTGCATGTGTTGGGGTGAGGTGTAAATAAAATATTAAAATAGATTAACCAAAAAAATTAACGTAGTAATATTTAATGTAATGAATGATGAATCCAACTCCATATTTTGATTTCAAATGGTTGATAATCGGTTCATTACATTCCTATACAGCATTTAGAAAAAACGCAGGTGCTCCTAAAATGCAGTTCACACTCAATGCTTTGTCAAACTGTTTTTTTGGGGATAATCCACATGTGTTAAAGTGAGGATGTTGAGTTAATTTCCCAATTAAAACTTTAATTGAAATTGCTAGTACACAACTAACATTTAATACTGCTGTTCCTGATCAAGTTGACGTTTAAATATATTTTTTAGTTACCTAATGTACGCAGCTGCTTTCCAATGTAATGTTTTAATACAGCTCTTTTAATTACAACACCCCTTGCAGGACTTTAAACCTTGAACAAATTTGTGCAATTTTTGTAAGAAATCTTAATGTTTCTAGAAATTAATTTGTATAATTTACGTAAATGTCTTTGAATTCTCCATTTCCATCTACTCTTGCTTTTTTTTAATACCGGTACTTAAATTCTTTTTCTGTGATGGCAAAAAAAGCACAAAAAATCACAAAAGTACCGTATGAAAATATTCCACGGTGATAATTATATCAATTGAATATGAAAATGTGGGTTTATCACAAAATAACAGAAAAAAGGTAGAAGGGGAAATTTTAAATGATACCTTATACCTTATATACCTTACCCCTTTTTGTAAGGTATTAACGCGATTAACTTAAGTTAGGTTGCTTCTGCGGAAACAAATATAAAATGTTCGGAATGGTTAGATTAAGTTAGGTTAAGTTATTACTACAGAAAAAAAAAATTTTTTTTTTTGTAAGGTTAGGTTTAAACAAACTAATTTCACGTTAACGACAAAATTGCTGGCGGTGGGGGAGGGGGAGGAGAGGGGGCGGGCCAGCAATTTTGTCGTTAACGTGTTTTCTTTGTCCAAACTGGACACTGTTAGAGTTGCACCAAATTGGAAAACCATTTAATGGCGTAACACTGACAACAATATACATATTTCTTTTGAGAGTGTAATAATTTGGTCAGCTTTCCGTATAAGGGACCAAACTTGCCCTTTACAGGGGGGATGTATTTGAACACGCTGAATCGAGTGATGCAACTCCCAATGTCGTTCGCCTTACAGGGAAAAAGATATAAGCTATTCATAAAGTAAACTCAGGTTAGAATCGACTAGGTTAGTTGAAGTTTGGATTGGTTAGTTAGGTTAGTTAGATCGTCCACATGTTGTACCGCAGGTGCAATATGTGGTTGACCTATTCAACCTAACTGACCTAACCAAGCTTCACCTAACCATTACGGCAGACATTTCTCTCAATGGTGCATCTTTTTCCCTGTAAGTCGTACGACATTGGGAGTTGCATCATTCGATTCAGCGTGTTCAAATACATCCTCCCTGAAATAGGCAAGCTTGGTCTCCTATAAGGAAAGCTGACGAATAACTTTGTATTGAAAGTCAATCATTTGAATTATTTAAATTTTTTGGAACTATGCCATAGTAATATAACATAACATAGCCTCTCAATTCTAGAATTGCAACTTTGCATCATATTTATCTGCCGCTGTTATTTCATCTATCAATTGTTCTAGAATTGTGATGTTTGAAAAAATGTCACATTCCATTAACATCAAACAAGATGCAGTTGTCGAATGCATTATCTATTTTAGTGTCCATATTAACAATTAATTGTAGTTTCGGAATGACAAACAAGGGTAATGTACTTTAAATATATCCTTGCAGCACTTTTGCAAGTGTTGTAATCTGTGCTTATAATTATTGTACATAGATGTCTGCATCGTTCCTGAAATTTCTGGAGGAACTGTGCACGTTTTCGTTGGCGATAATGATTTTTCACCAGTAGTAAGTGTGTAAAAATATTATTACTGTTACACGAATCTCATTACATCAAATTTAAAGAAAAATAATGTATTTGGATAGAGTTAACGAGTTTTTTTATTTTACTTTAATGCGATCTTCTGGTAATTATTAGACTACAGGCGTATTATTACCTCCGGGATCCGAAATTATGGTCACTTGCAATGACGGATACGATGCAGCATTGAATGAACTTATAGACGAAAATTTTTCCTTAAGATGTTCAAGAGGACAATTTCCATCGTTACCTTCATGCAGTAAAGATTAAAACGTTACTTTGTATACAGTCGGACTTCCGTAAAATAACTGTTATTCCACGGATTGGTACATAACGCTGGTAGTCATGTTTGCAAAAATATAAATTACTACGAAATTATTCCTAGTTTTACCATAGGATACACACATTGCTGGTAAAATGCACAGGGTAAAGTTACGTCTTTGCATTATGGTAAACATTACTTAAAATACGTACAGCTTTACAAGTATGGTGCACTAAAGCCGTCGCTTTATTGTATACAATCATTGATGTTTACCATCAATTCCAGACTTAATTTTTTCCTGTGGTGGTTATAACCACGTCCCTACTGACCCCATCGCAGCGAAGTCCAACTGTGCTTACATTTCTGACTTAATTATGATAATGACTATGATATATAACCTGCTGTATTTGTTGTAAGTCCCAATTCCATCAGCAGTCCACGAGGCAGAAATGTCAAAAGAAGAATATGATGATTTTGATCCAGAGACGAAAATTTTGTCCGTAAGAAAGGGGTCAAAAGGAGCGAGAAAACATCACAGGACAAAGCCGTGCAGTTACGAACCAAAAGATGAAATGGTTTTGGTTCACCATAATGAGACACTAATAAAATGTAATTTAAGTAATTATAGACCACAAATTTCATATTCAACTTTATTTTTCTCATTTAAAGACAACGGGAGTTTTCCTAATGGAACAATCCTAACCTACCGGTGTAAAAACATTTCAAGCTTTTCATTCTCTGGTAATTCAACCCGACTCTGTGTTAACCAAAAATGGGTAGGAAAGCAACCGAGATGTACACGTCTTTATCAACGCAATTGTAAGCTTTTTACGTTTTATTGTTATATTTTGAAGTCTTATCATAAAGGATCTATTAGTTTATTCGGCACCAGTCGTGACGTACGCTGTAGAAAATGGAGACGAAGTAATTAGAGAAGATGGAGTTTTACTTGCACCTGAGCGATCAAATATTGTATTGACGTGTTTATGGCTGAGAGAAAATTCTGAACCACACTGGAAAAAAAATGGATTCGATATCAAAATTCCCCAAAAATCTGCCACAAAAATCAGTAACTAATAGGATAATATTAGTTTTTATTTTAAGGATGACGCCATTTTCTTTTAGAGTGGAATAAAATGGACGATGCTTTTGAATTACATATTCCAATGCTAAAATTTGAAAATTCAGGATATTACGTTTGCAATACACCAAATAGAAAAATGCATGGAATCCATTTATTAGTCACACCAAAAGTCCTCACAGAAAATTTTGTGGTGACCAACGATACTCAATATAATGAAACGCTTGTCAGTGGTATGTGATTTTAAATTTAGTAAACATATATAATTAAGATACATTAAATAATAAAAATAAAGCTGTTGATTGTTTTTCTTATATTCTTGAATTATAACTATGCAGATTTACTAATTTTTATTGGTAAATGTGCAGAACCGGCAACAACAACGTGCCAATACAGTCCGATCGTCACTTCAGGAATATACGCGTTTAATGGAACCAAAATTGTAAACCAAAATGAGAGTTTCGACTCAGGAACTATGCTATCGCTCCGTTGTCAGGACATCTTTCAGTTTTCATTTGAAGGAAACAAATCAAATGAATGCATCGATGGTCAGTGGGCAAGAGAATGGCCGAAATGCATTCGTCTAAAAGCAGATAGTTGTAAAGTTTGACTAATTTATTTCAATTGTTTTTTGCTGGTGAAATAATATATTTAAAATAGTCTCCAACTTTCAGCTGATTCTTCACCCCCACTCGAAGTCCAAGTGACGCCGCCGGACAAAGAGTATACAATTACTAACGGAGGTCAATTAATAATCCCAAAAGACACAACAGTAACGTTTATTTGCAAGTACTCGACATCAAAACCAATTTTGGCACTTCACGGAACAAAATTACGGTTTTCAACAGGTTAAATACACTGCACAGAATACAGTACTAAACTTCAGTATAAAAATACCATTTCATATATAAAGGATTTTCACGTTCTGGCACTGTTTCTGGGTGGTACTTGCGTACTGACTTGCCATCGCACTCAATTCGCTTTAGATTTGTGTGCAAAATCCCTCGAAAAGATATTGACCTCTCACATTCGTTAGATGTTATTGCACAAAGTAAACTATGAGGTTATTATGTCACATTCTAACAATAACTAGTAAACTTTCATTTTTACTTGAAAGATATGTGCAAACTGGAGGAGAAGAAACCTCTCCAAAAATGGCGCCTTAGTCACGTCGTGAATCTGACTAAAAATATTTACGAAGAAGATGAAATGGTAGAATTACAATGCAGCGGATTGACTGCGACTGTAATTCCAAGCTATTTGAAGTGCGGGGATAAAGGTAATTGGCTTCAAGGACCAAACCAGAAGTGCAAAACTAATGCAACTTAAACAATAAAATTTTTTTAAATCTTTATGTCTTGCACTTTAACAATAAGAATTTTAGATATGTGATAGGAGTGTACTACCATTAATTTGCTAGGTATTTGGAAATAAATATTTGTTCTTGGGGATTTGAAGAATATATTTAACATTTGTGATTTTAAATTGGTACAAATTACAGTCGAATTCGTTTAATGGGACAAGAGTGGGATATGCACAACTTGGTCTCATTAAGCAGCTGGTCCTGTTGCAACAAGGTCCACTTGTAATAAATAATTTAGCTACTTTTGTGATACTTTAGCATTGTTTTTACCATAGTTTATAGGTGCTTTAGCGATTTCAGGCCTTAAATTCGCAATTTACGTCATAATGTGAACAATTTATGTAATATTTTAGCCATTTTTGCGTTGTCAACTGTACCGATTAAGCAGCATTTAGGTTTGATTAACCGGCAAAAATCAACATTTTTGTGATTTGGTTCTGTTCTTAGGATCCGGTCCATTAAAGCAGCTGGTCTCCTTAGGACAAAATTACTGTAACTCAAAAACTAATGCTTGGATCTGAATAATACCAAGAATAATAAACTCAGCGTGCTAGGTTTAACCTGTACAATAAGTTTCAAAAACTTTAACAGTGCCATTTTTGATTGGCAGGCAATATTTTGGTATTTGAACTATCAGAGCTATACATGAAGTTTCACTTTGATCGTTGAAACTTCAAAACTATTGATTTATCTTCTTAAATTTTGTACCAGTGGACTCAGGATACCACGTCAAACCTATACATGAAATTTTAAAAACATTGACAGTGCCAATTTTAAATGGCTGCCCTAAGGTGATCTCTGAAGTGTCAAAAGTTACTGTAACTGAAAAAATACTGATTGGATTCTAATAAATCTAAGAGTACAAGTAATGGACTCAGCGTGCAAAGTTTACCCTATATAATAAGTTTCAGGATCATTCACAGTGCCTTTCTGAATGGCAGGCAATTTTTGGTATTTGAACTATGAGATCCGATTATCGCTATACATGAAGTTTCACAACCATCGCTGTAACTGCAAAACTACTGATTGGATTTTCTTAAATTTTGTACCAGTGGACACAGGAGACCACGTTTACCATATACACAAAGTTTTAAAACATTTACATCGCCAATTTTAAACGGCTGCCCTAAAGTGGACTCTGAAGTGTCCAAAATTACTGTAACTCAAAAAGTACTTATTGGATCTTCTTAACTTTTGCACCAGTGTACTCAGGAGACCACAGTAACCCTGTATATGAAGTTTTAAGAACATTGTGACGGGCGACCTTGCTCGCACCGTCTAAGTGATGTTTCTCGCGCGCGTAATTTAAACCGAAAAAGCCTCGGAGGCCGTGGAAATGCGCGTTGGAATCGCAGGAAAGCCTGCCGTCGACCCACCGTGAAATGCTCGCGAAGAAGCCCACTCGCGCTTGGCGTGGAAACACAAAAATGGCAAATAAAATCTTGGTATCTCGTATTTATTCACCTCTGGTTTCGGGCACAACATAAAACATAAAAATAACCACAATATTCCTCGTCTAGGTACCCAGGAGGGTTCGCACAACTCGTTTCTCGTAGGATTAAATACCGCAGGCCTAATCACACGAAGAAATAAAAACTTTATTGCTTGCTTTGAAAATGTACAGTGGTTGTCAATATGGTTCTTTAGTGCAGGTATAGCTTCTGTAGCAATCATGCTACAGAACTGCCTGTATCTATTTCTGTAGTGCAATAAAACGACAGCTTTACAACGTTCTTTACAATTAATAAATCTGTTTATTGAAATAGTGCCTAAAACTATATTAAAGTTTGTAAAAAGATTATTCAATTTTATTGATTGATTTTAATAAATTATACACCATGATCTTACTTAGGTGTTAAAAAAACATCTTTTTTTATTCCATACTTCTAATGTTTTGCAATTACAGTATACAAAAAATATTTTACAAAAAACTTATTGTACAGCTTGTTAGAAATTAAATTTGGTTTCTCAGCACCCAGTATTTAATTCGCATGTAGACCAACTCAGTGCAGCATCAATCTGTCTTCATTATTGCCTGTTATGAAATAGTCAATGTAACAAA
>JAQIWS010000736.1:0-16614 GCA_034696085.1 Stigmatogaster subterranea | reverse complement strand
ATGTACAATATTTGCTACTTTTATTAGGAAATTGTATTTCCATTGTAATTCCATATTACAGTCGAATCCGCTTAATCGGACCACATCGGGACCTGACCAATTTGATCCGACAAAGCGGCCGGTCCTATTAACTGGCCAAAATTAGCATTGATTTTGCGATCTGTTCCGAGACTTTGGTCAAATAAATTGGCCGGTCCCTTTAACCGGTCTCGATTGTATTTCATCGTGGAGTAGGGAGTAGGCTGTGACGGCCCTTTTTCTCTCCCGTACAAAAACCACAACAAACGAGAACCATACGAGCTTCCGTAGGGCATTTCACCCCTATCGAGCTCTTCTCCTGATTACGTCAGAGGTGAACTTTGACCTCGAAAATACAAAAGAGGTCATAACACCTCTTTAAACCCGATTTTGTCAGAGGATCTTAATATCAAAAGATTCCTCATTTTGTGGTGATCAGTTTGACACCAGTTTCGAGTACGAGAACAGTCTTTTTATTGAGTTTTTCGAGTAGAGACCGATTTCTCGGTAAAGAAGGCTTAAAAATATCAACCTCGTTAAGCTTATTAATGAGCATACTCGGACGTCCTCCTAAACGTCGCCTAAAGCGACGATGACAACCGTTGAAAATCTAATTATTCAATTTAAAAACTGTTAAGTTTTCTTCCCCTGTAAATACTCGGGGAGAAAACCACGAGAAGTTCAGTTACATTTCCAGTTTTGCCTCGCCATCACCACGCTTCGTCCTCACGAGCACCCGTTTCTGGTTTTTCTAAGCCGTCGGTTGCCCGAGGATTGAGGTTTGATGAGTTTGACTCTCGTAACTCCATCCATCGCCGCCGCGCATCAGACTCAGCTCGCCTGATACGCAACGTTGAGGGGCTCGCCCTCCGGATTTTCATCCACGCGCTCCCGCCAAAGTCGTGAAGCGCGTGTGTGGATAACGAGGGTTACTAGAGCCTTTTCCAGGCCATGGATGTAAAACTCCGTAACCGCGTCTAGGTTATTGCACGCTCTGTTTGCGAGCGCGCATAAGGCCATTTGTCGACCAGAGATTATCTTCGCCGACCGTCCCGCTTCAAGAGAAGAGCCGCCGCCCGCAAGAAGGAACGTCGATTGCCGTTAGATCGTCGTGAGGACCATCCGCTGAAACGACAGAGAGGAGTTCGCGACGAGCGAGCCTGAAAACCCCGAGATCAAAGAAACCGGCCTAGTTCCCGTTGCACATCTTCACTCCCGGCTTGTGCCGAAACCGAGGGGTTAGCCCCCGAGAAACTTCACTTCGCCGCGCAGTCTTCTCGCGGTTCGTGAATTTTACCTCACGTTTCGCGCCGAGAAGAGGACGGGATATCAAGCAGGACCTTCTTTGTGGATCGGTTAGAGGTACCATTCCATTCTCGCGGGTTTTGCACCCCACTCCGTAGGGAGATAGAATCCGGAATCTTCGGAACGGAATAGGAGTTTCACCTCGGTGTGTTTATAGGTCGTAGGACCGACGGTCACTGACGTGGAGCGTTGTCTCAACCCCCGTCTTGGTGAAACAACCCCCGTCTTGATGAAACAGCCCCCGTCTTTGTGAAACAGCCCCGCGTCGTTACCGAGAGACCCTTCGTTTGCTCTCGAGGTGCCCGTCTTTTCTGTTTCCTCTTACGTGTAAAACCCCATTTTTATGTTCCATTTTTATATGATTTGCGTTCCCCATGAACGTGTTTTCGCTCTCACGAGACGCGTTCATCCATTCCCTTAAACGCTCCCTTTTTAATATTTTAGATTGGAGTTAAACTGAAAGACCTGAGATTTCCCATCTTTCGTTTCTCGTTAGAAAACCTTTTCCCGCTTTTCTTACTTTTTGACCCTTGTAAGAATAATTCTAACTTTGCGTTCTTTTCGAATTTTATCTCAGCGCGTAGATTTAAAACGTTAAAACGTTAAGAACCAGAAGTCTTAAACTTCGCCCCTTCTCCTCAGTTTAGCTTGAGTCGCTTGTTCAGAGAAGATTAATTTCCCCCTTTCCAAATTATTTCACGCGTCAACGTGCGTACAAATCCTGGAAAGTAACGCAGCTGCGTTCTTTCTGTCTTTAACACCTTTCCACTTTGCCCTTTCGCGGTCTCATCACAAGGTGGAAATATTAATTTTGCATGTTTATCATAATTAATTTGCGCGTAAAATCGTTCCCGCGCTTAATCATCACCATTTCACTGTTTCGTTCCAATAACGCGCCATTTCTCGCCGACTTCCGGCGAACCTCATTTAATATTCAACGCGTTCTTGTCGTTTCCTGTCTAATTTTCATGTTCAACGCGATCTTGTATCGAGCCTCGTATTTTACTCTTTCACGTTAACCGAGTTTTGGGAAACTTGTAACGGTCATCTCTCTGTGATCACAATTAATCATTAATAAATTTATCAATATAGCATAGCATGTAAAAGGGGAAGTAGTGACACTTCCGCCATCTTGGATTTGTAGCACGTTCCAAGAATTGAAATATCTTAATTTATAAAAAATTTAAACTTTTTCTGGTACTAAATACCCTAAATACCCTAAATTAGCTACCTAAATTAGATACCCTAAATTAGCTACTGCAGTGCTGTTAATTTCCATAAATCTATTAAATTAATTGCTAACAACGATCAACTGGGACACTGCGCAAAATTCAAAAAGTTACAGCGCAAACAAAGGGAAAACAGAGGTAAAACCGACGCCAGCTCCGGCTGGCGTCAATTTTTCATATGTTAAAACAGTATTGCCGCGCTCGTTAGCGCAATTTAAGAAAAATTCTATTCTATTCTAGAAATTGATACGAAAAACCACAGATATCCAACAAATTACACTTCTAAAATAAATCCCAGAGCCAGAATTATTTCTAAACCAAATTTTTACAGGAAAAAAGAATTTTCAAATGTATGCCAAAACAACTCTCAAAACCTTAAAATCCAAATTATTTTCAACATTATTCAAAAGATTTATGTATTTAAGCAAGCTGACAACAATTTTACGTCAGTCTCTCGCAAAAATTGTACCTAATTACACCTATTATTGCAAAAATCGTTGTAGCAAAACAAATCGCATTCTGTACCGAAAGGAAAAATCTGCAGTTGTAACGGTCATCTCCTATAGTCATATGATCAGCTATAATCCCTTAATAAATTAATCTTTTTGTATTTTGAAGAGTTTTCCATGCTTCTTGTAATGGGAGTGACGGCGGATGCGAATCCGACGTCACCTTTAGTTCTTATCTGCGTGACGTCAGAAATTGTGACGTCACAGCCATGGAAACCACACGTTACTACGCGCGCAAATTAAATTAACCGAAAATAACGTTTTTTGGCGCGTGCCGTTATAATTAGCGCTAATTTTGCCCGGTAGGGGTTAAATCGTCAATTGTAAATTGTTGTGATGTCGACTTTTCGGGAGCAGAATCTTATCATACATTTGACAAGCCACTCCGTGTGTTTAGTTGTCTCGTGTGGTTTTTCTGCCAACTTTGCCTTTGTGCCTTTCGTTTCCGAGTCGATTTCTCGGACGCGAAATCTCAGCGTGTTTTTTCGGAATATTTGCGGTGCATAAATTAAGAAGAAGGAGCGAAAATTACGAGGATTCTTACTGACGAGTGGACGACGGCGAGGACGAGGGATCGTCGCGGGTAAGAAAGAAGCTTTGAAGAAAGAGTGTGGACGCGAGTCCGCACTTTGTGTTGTGTTCTTATTGTGTTTATTCTCTTTTCTCTTCTTTGTATAACCATTTTCTTGTGTTTATTACCGTTTATTTCTATCCCGGTACGCTCAAATGCGTGCCAGAGTAATTTTGCATTATACGTTCTGTCGACGTTTTATTCACAGTGAAGTGGCCGCCATTCTGGGTCTCACCCCGGCAATCCTCGAGTTTTATCTTTCGTTGATGTCGCTTTACCTGCGATATTTCTTGTGAGAAATCGATCTTAAATCGATTCTCCCATTTATTCTCAATCGTTTCGTATAATTATTTCTTCGAGAAGCCAACTTTTCGTCGACTTTAACGATTTTTCTAAAATACGCGGTTCAGCGCAAGTATAACTCCCGCGCTGCCATCTTCGTTCTGTCTTCGTTTAACGGTTATTTTCCAAAATAACCTCACCTTTCTTACATCTTATCTACGTGTGTAGTCCTTCGACTACACTTACTTAGATTAAGAGTTAATATTTTAGTAAAACTTAACGTTCCGAGTAACTCCGCTGAGTTACATTACCTGTGATTCTGATTAAATTTAACCTTTCTAATAAACTCTGTGAATATTTTCTAGTTTTAAGCCTTAATCGTCTTTTATAAAGAATAAACTACTCGTTTATATTTTAAATATCTTTCGTGTTTATGTTTCTTGTTCGTGAGTGAAGTGTAACTTTGAGCGCGCGTAAGATTCTTTGAGTTTGCCAGCTTTTCCGAGGAATGCAGCGTATCCCTTTATTGATTTGTTTTTGTGACCACCACGAACAAACGGGAGTTGCGCCTAGCGCTCAACTTTAAAATTCCTAGACAACGTTGACCGCAGAAGAGCGTTACAAAAGTGGGGGCCCGTCCGGGATAGCGTTGCGTTTAAAGTGCACTAATTACTTCTTCTTGTGTAATTATGTTATATAGTCAATCTACACGTGTAGTCTAAGTCTGTTTCGACTGGACTCCTGCGTGTATACCGCTGATTAAAACGCCTCATAACTTAAGAGACACAGAAGCTCGTCGCTGATACCTGGCGGTGTTTCGAGACCGAGCTAATCAAGCAAACCGAAGTTTTACCTCCGGCCATCGTGGATTCCGACACGGAACCTGATCCAGTTCTCACCTCCACTCCAGACAGTATGGCTGAAGGAGGAGAAGAAAGCGAATTGGACCAGATGAGAAGAGAGCTCAAAGAAGCTCGAAGACAAATGGAGGAATTGCGACAGAGTCGTTCCTCGAGAGTTACCCCGCGGGGTTCTCCTCGAAGGAGTCCAACTCCTCCTGTAGACGTTGCGCAGTTGACTGCTCAGGTAGTCACACAGGTGAGCACTCAAATGGCCACCATGTTTCGCGAAATGCGAGACCAAATGCGTCAAGAGGTTCTAGGAGATGCACGTAACGTAATGAGAGACACACATGTCCAAGCTGTTGCTGATGCAGCTCGTGGTCCTCCACCTCCGTACTCGCTAGTACCGAGGGCAGGTACTTCGTCAGATCGACCCGATCAAGCGTTCCATTACGTGCCTGTCGCACCGAACGCCGATTCTGGTCACGCTCAACAGCCAGCCAGTGTAGCACCGTTCACAAATCGGACAAGCGCACCGAGGACATCAAATACAAATACGCAGGCTGATCCCACGCCCGCTGCCGTGAGACCTCTGGAGGTACTACAGACAGCTCCGTGTAATTTAGCTGCAACTATTGCGGCTCCTGCTGTGGTTGCTGATGAAGATCTCAATCCTGCGTTGAGATACGCCATACCGGTGGAAACACCTGTAGCAATACCAAATGCGGCTTTTGGAAATGTGGATCCATTCCAAAACCAAATTAACGCTGATGCATATTTAAATGCAAATCAACAAGGACGCTACTATCCGATGGTGGATTGTACACGGGGAGACGCACTTGTGGTTGCGCAACCGGTTGCTCACCAAGCTCCGGCTGCAGTCCCACCTGTAGCGGCTCGCCCTCAGAATATGGAGGCTGTTCCTCCGCCCGCTGGTCAGCCAGCAGGAGCTCCTCCGGGTGCTCCTCCTCCACCTGCGCCCGGTCCAGATCCAGGATATCCAGGGGATAGTGATGATGAGGCAGAATACGAGGAATATCTAGCCGTCCTTCACCCTAGAGGACTTCGACCTCGAGGGTACGCGCCTCGTCCCCGTCGTGAGCGTGATCCACGCGAACCACCATCTTGGAAACGGTTGTGGAATGCAAAAGATGCTCCAAAATTCGATGAAACTCGACAAAAGGCACATTGTTTTATTGCCGAGTTGACAAATTATGTGATGGCATAATGGCATATGGCATATGGTGCGAGACTTTCTACTTCCTGCGGTGTTTAGGGGCGACATAAGTAATTGGCCAGCCCAAAATTATCACAAACTACACTCGTGGGAAGATTTTCTAAAGGTCTTTAAAAAGGCCTTTGCTGAATCAGACGATACGATTCAGAGGCGTTGTCAATCAATGCGCCAAGATGTCGGAGAGAGCCTACGAGACTTCTCGGCTCGAGTTTTTGGGGAGGTGGTAAAACTCACCAACCCAGCGGCATATGAAATAGATGCCATTCGGGTCATTTATGTGGGAAGTCAGACTCTGAGTAAGATGGGAATGCTCCAGTGGATGCGAAGACCGACATCCATGATGGAATTCAATCAAAGATTGAACGATTATTGTGATACGATGGAAGGTATGGAAAGTTTGGATTTTGGAGAGGTGAGAAACGCTCTTCGAACACCAACACCTCAGACAGCGACGCAAAGACCATTTCGAGCGCGTCCCGCGATTCGAGGGCAAACACCGCCCAGAGCCGGATTACCAGCTCCCGCGCCAGCAAATCGCCAACCGTCGGCAGCTTATGCGTACACGTCTCCGGCGCGTTTGCCGGCCCTTGTATCATCATCAGCTGACTCAACGTCAGCAAACGTGGTGTACCCTTCCTCCGTGTTGGGTGCACAAATCACCGAAATAATTGAAGATGATGACGAGTGGGATTGGGCAGGTGGAGTCATAGACCCCCACGCCGATCTCGAAAGTGGAGCGTACGTGGATCCAATATCGGAGGGTTATCAAGATTTACCAAAAGCGATGCGAGTCGTAACGGTAAACATCGACACCTCGAAACCGTGTGCTCGATGTGGAAAGATGGGACATAGCATCTTAGCATGTTGGTCCCAGGCTATGCAAGAATTTCGACAAGCCCAACGGGCTGATTTAGATTCAAAAAGAAAGTGGGTTCCACGTAATCCGACTAGGTCGAGGTCACCTCCGACACGTGAGGCCGCTCCGGCGAGCACAACCCGATCTACTGCGACGGAAGACGTTGTTGAGAAGAGCACAGCTTCTCCTTCAAAAAACGTGAGTCGGCGGCCTCCCTCCTAAACACCTCGGAGGTCGCCTCAGCTCCTCGGGTAAAACTAAAGTCGGAAGTTCCCGAGGAAAATGAAGAAGAACCGCAGGTTACGGTGGCTGCTACCTCGGTAGTGACCAATCCAAATAACCCGTACCTGATATTTTTGGACTCCGACGAAGAATTTGAGTTAGATTGCTCAACGCTGTTTGCGGTGAACACGCGTGCTGTCCACCATACGGAGTGTGACCCAAAACGAATTAACACCGAGGTAATTTCCCTCGAAGAGTCCCCTCCAATGACGACTACTCAAGACGACCTATTTAATGAGTACGTGGTAGACGCGTCCTTTTCGGACCCCCTACCTGAAAGAGAAACCGTTGCGAGGCCGGAGGAAAACAACTTCGTTCTCCGACCATTGTCACCTTCGGGAGGATGCATCCAGAAGAAGAAAATCAGGCGACCTATAAATAAGGAAGCCAATCGAATTCTTCGAAATCAAGATCTGATCAGAATCAAGGTCGCTGGACGCACCCTCTATATTACCGGTTTCTCAGAGCCAATAGCGAGGAGAAAATCCATATCTCCTACGATGAGAGTAAATATCATCGAACGACCACGAGTCGCCCTCATCGATACGGGGGCCACAGACTGTTTCATCACCGAAGCTGTCCTTAAGGACTTAGGGATAGACGCGATTCCCCGTCATCCTCTCCCTTTGGGAGTGATGATTAACGCAGCGGGTCATTTCACCTCCCCTTTGGGGTCCGTGAAACTGCCCGTTCAGTTGCCGTTTGGCCGAGTAAGAGTCGAATTTTTGGTGATGGAAGGAGAACTACCAGTTATTCTCCTCGGACAAACTTTCATTGTCCATTGTGGCATCGACACGCATAGAAGAGAAGAGGCGTGGTCAGTGGGCGGCGATCCCGCCACCTTTACTAAATATGTGCCGTTGGTTTCAAGGACGGAGATGATACCAGAGACCAATGCCACCCACGTCGACGTGAAACCAGATGAAATGTCCCACTTAACTCCCGATCAACGTGAGTTATTGGAAGAAGTGTTGAGTCAACACGGAAGTTTATTTTCGGATAAACCAAGTTTTTGCATCCATACGGTACACCGTATAAACACGGGTGACCGAGGTCCGGTGACGGCGGCTTATCAGTCGTGCAATCCAGCCAAGAAGCTCAATGTGGAATCATTGACTTTAGAGATGCTGGCCAACGGTATTATAGAGCTGTCTACGCTGGGACAGTAAACAAGCCCGGTTTTGGTGGTGCCAAAACCCAACGGTAAATCACGTCCCGTAATCGATTTTTGACGTGTAAACGCCCTCACAAAACCCGACGCCTGTCAAATTCCCTCAATACCAGAGATGATAGAGTGGTTGGGCGGAAATGAGTGGTTCACCACGTTAGATTTGACGTCCGGTTTCCACCAAATTCCGATAGCGGAAGAGGTCCGTCCTAAGACGGCCTTTTATGTCAACCAGATTGCTTATCAATATCGAATGATGGCTATAGGCTTATCAATGCTCCGGCGACCTTTCAGAATGCCATGACGAAAACATTAAAAGGTTTACTCTATACGTGTTGTCTTGCATATCTGGATGACATCATCATCTTTTCCCCATCGTTCGAACAGCATCTCCGCAACATACAGCAAGTCTTCACTCAGGTGAGGGAGTCAAGCTTCACTGTAAACCGAGCAAAGTCTAAATTATGCTTTAAAGAACTCCCTTTCCTGGGATTTATCGTCGGGGCGCAACATATCGCACCTGACCCTAAGAAAGTGAAAGCGACAGTGGAGTTCCGAGAACCCCATAACCAGAGACAAATAAAACGATTTATGGGGATGATTGGTTATTACCGAATGTTCATCCCGCAGTGTGCAGCTCACCTTGCACCTTTAACGAAATTACTTAAAAAGGACGTCCCGTGGATCTGGACGGAAGAGTGTCAAACGGGGTTTGACGCTCTAAAATCGATTTTGTCCGGAGGAACCGAACATCATCAATTACCGGTTCCTGAGCTCAACAAAGAGTTCACCATTCGAACAGACGCTTCAAATCGTGGGCTGGGAGCAGTTTTGCTCCAAGAGCAAGAAGTGGAGCGCTCCAAATTGAATGAAGAAGCGCTAAAACGCGCCCTGACAAACGGAATACCTGAGAACTCACCAACCGTTCCAGTTTGGTTGCCCGTGACCTACGCCTCGCGGGATTTATCACCTGCTGAGTCGAGGTACTCAACACCAGAGCTCGAGTGTCTAGCCATGGTGTGGTCAGTAGAGAAATTTCGAATGTACATCGAATATACAAAGTTTACTCTCGAAACGGACCATCACGCTTTACAATGGCTGATGTCAGGCAAAACATGACAGGACGTTTGGGCCGATGGGCACTCAAATTGCAAGGTCTGAACATTATCATCAGGTACAGACCTGGATCCGAAAATGAATTTGCGGACGCTCTCTCGAGAGCGCCGGTCGATGAGGAACCTCCAGTGGGGGACTACGTGGAGAACCACGCACCCCCTCCATTGTACTCTCCGTGGTGGACTCCGGAGAAAATCGAAGGACCAACGGTCGAGGAACCTGCAGAGGAGGTCCCAGACGAATCTATCGATGAAGACATTCTAAATCCATCGGTCAATGCAGTAGAGAAGATGATTGATATCTCTTTCCCGACCAAAAAGGAATTTCAGCGAGAGAAAAAAGCTGACCCGCTCATTCAAGAGGTCCGAGAATTGGTTGTGGAGAGGGAGTTGAAAAATCCCGATTGGCCGCGAGACACTATCATCGCGCCAACCGAAAATAAGTCAGCAGGATATATCATCCATGACGATCTGTTATGGACGTTTCGACCAACACCTGACGATGAAGTAGACGAAACGTTTACCGCTTTTAAGCTGGTGGTGCCGCCTACCTTGCGGTACCGAGTTCTTTGGCGTACCACGATCATCCGTTAGCGGGACACGCAGGTGGACGCATCACTCTGCTTAAATTACAACACCGATTTTACTGGCCGCATATACGAAGGGACGTAATTCGTTTTATTACGGGTTGCGTTCGTTGTCAAAGGTGTAAACCTGACAACAAAACGACAAGAACTCCGTTGTTTCCTAGTGATGCTACGGAAGCATGGGAGAGGGTCGCGATAGACATCATCGGACCCAAGCCACTAAGCAAAAGAGGAAATCGATTTCTACTCGTAGTAGTCGATACCGCAACAAAATGGGTGGAAATTTTCACCATGAGATCAACAAAAGCCTCTCAAGTGGCTGACTACAAAGTGTTCACACGTTTTGGTTTTCCAAAAACGGTGGTGTCCGATAACGGACCCCAATTTATTTCTCAAGTGTTTGCCGAATTATGCCGCCAATTCGACATCAAACACACTTTTACGGCGGCCTATCACCCCCAAGCAAATCCTTGTGAACGTGCCAGAGACATAAAAATCATGTTGTCCATCTTCACCGAAACATTCCACACGAATTGGGATCAACGAGTAGATGATATTGCTTTCGCTTTGCGAACAGCATGAATTTTGGAAGAGAGTTGGCTACCCCGTGGGATCACGAGGTGGGTCAGCTCGGACCTTCCATCCACAATCCGGGAGACCACGTCCACGGCGTCTACAAGCGTTTGCAAGAAACGCGTACATTCGTAAATGAAAACGTGAACGCGGCAAAAATCAAACAGAAACGCTTCCACGACCACGATAGAGCAATTAGGGTTCGCGCTTACAAAATTGGCGATTTGGTGTGGAAAAAGCTCCACCCGTTGTCAAAAGGAGGAGAGCGTTATTCCGCCTCCCTAGAGGATCATCGCAATGGTCCTTACAGAATAATGCAAATTGGACAGCGTGGAGGGTGCAAAATCATCGCCCTAAAACCCGATAGCAAAGAAGAGGTGGTAAATGTGGTGGAATTATCCCCATTTATTCCCCAAGTCACTCCAGCCGACTGGGATGAGGTAAAACAACAAACCTCAACTACCGCAGTTGATCCTGACCACTCGGATCAACTTCATCCGCACCAAACGCGTTCGAAAACAAAAGCAGACGCCAATAACCGATGTGTTGTATTGGAGGATTCCCCGATAGATGGCGGGGACCAAAATTGTGACGTCACTGATCTTTAAGTAACCGCGGTTCGAAACCGCGAAGCGACTTCGTAAATTGAAAGTTACGAAGATCACTCTCAAAATATTTTTTAATTGCTAAATTCGAATTCACCGGGTGTTAAAACCCAAACTAAAATCGAGTTCCTCTCAGAAAAGTGAGAAACCATTAGGAAATTCTTCAAAATTGTAAAGTTTCGGTGACTCACGTGACCTCCTTCAGCGTTCGACCAATCAGAACGCTCCAACAACTTGTTAGTTTCTTGTTGATTGTGGGACATCACTCCCACGCATCAATTTTTAGTCGTTATATTTTGTATTCGTTTTGTGCCCAAATTTTGTGGATTCCGTCCTTTGATTTTGTGTGCTGTGTGAGGATAAGTCAATGTAAGTTTTTAATTATTTCGTTTGGTGAAAATTCTTAAGTTTTCTCGTAAATTCTAACGGTTGCTCTCCAAAAATTTTCTAGCCTTATGCCATCATCAATTTTCATCGAGGCCTAACGGTCTTCAACTTTACCTCAGCGTTTGTCGGTTCGCCGCTGCGGCCGACAATCTATTAAATTTTTGATTTTAACGTTTAATTTAAAGTTTTTCACCAATATTCGGAGGTAAGATTTAAATAGATTTAAAGGTTTGAAATATTTTAGATGAGGAAAGTAAGGGAGGCGTGAGTTGATCTCCGCCATGTTGAAAACTTTTTAAGAGGCTTATCCTAGTATTAGTAATTGATAATTTGTAAAGGAAAATCGGCAAAGTAGCTCGCGATTTCGCGGCTTTTAATTGATTAGATTTTATTGTGATGTAAAAATGTTTGTACTGTTTGTATGTATTTGTTTTGATTTTCCGTGCATCTAGTTCATCAAGATGATGCACCACTATCTAGTGCCGTGTACACTTTGCGGTGGACGACGAATCACCAGAGTATTTTTGGTGGAAGACTGCCGAAATTGTGGGGGATACGGGGTAGTACCGGCGATGGCTCCTGTTCGCCGGAGCCTTATTAATGTATTACGACCACGAGGTTCACCTCGAGTGGACCCCGCTTTTGCAGAATCGTTCGTACCTGCTCCGCCAGGTTTCAGACTAAACCTCGTCGGCAGAATTATTGCGCTGCCTCCTCCTCCTCCGGAAACGCCGGGACTTAAAATTACCGAGGTCCCCGAAATGCAGGTGGATTCCCCCTCTGCTGAGAGGGTATCCACCCCTTCCGAAGGTGTGATTGAGAGAAGATCGGCAAGCTCTACGGAGCTGACCCCTCCCGAAAGTAAACGAATGTTGGGGAGAGGATCGTCTCCGACCCCCATATCCGTTGCTCTCCCAAAAGGTTTTAAAGAGAAATATACCGGGGCTCAATTTGAAGAAGTTCACGAGGAAATACCCGCTGGTCGTCCTCAGCTGCGGAGTCGTTCCACGACCCCGACAGCTAAGAGCGGAGACACACAAACCTGGACAGACCACCTTATCTTCGAGAATAGCGGCGTATCTAACCACCCCTCCCGAGGTGGTATCGATACCGCTACCTAGAGATAAAGAGACAACCATTACACCGGTTGACCTTGATAATCCTTTACCGTCCACAAGTACGGGAGGAGCCGCTGCTTCTCCCGAGTCGGATGATTCGTCATCCAACGAAAGTCAAATGTCTGTGACTCGTCACAGCGAGGGGTCTTCCGCTGAGGATCCTCCTTCCGGTCAAACTTCTCGCCAGCTTGTCTCCTCCGAGACAAGTGCTCATACAAAAGAGAGCGAGGAACCGACAGGTTGGGCAGGTGTGGTGACCACCCCAATGCCACCCGATGCATTCAAGTTCAGAGAGGACGGATCCCTCCGTTCTCCTCGTTCCCGCCTAGTACACTGGGATCGACAGACCCGCACCGACTACAATCCATTGGAGCGGGAAATCGATCCCATCGTCCGACATTATCCTACGGACGAGGTAAACTTTGATAAGATCAGTTTAGCGGGATGGCACCTCTTCAACGAGTGCCTACAGAGAGGAGAATCCTGCCTCTCCAGTGTACGACGTCGCTTTCCGCACCTCGACGATCGAGAGGCGAGACGACGGGCGTCTTATGAAAATCATTACGATATGTATAAGACGACCCGTCCCGATTACGTCTACGTGGACCCCGAGGTGACTCCAAATTCCACCGTGGAGTCTCCACCTTTAGATATCGACATTTCAGAGAAGGAACCCGTTAAAACCCCTCCAGTGGCGGCGGAGGAGATATTCATGTTTCCTCCCCCTCCACCTCCTCCGGTGGAAAGAGCGTCCACCCCGCTCACAAAAAAACGAGGGGGTAAGAAATCGAGAAGTCGTGTGGCGCCCCAGCCACACCGACTACGTTTCGAAACCAATAACGTGGAATGGGATGAGGAGCTTTGCACCGCGTTCTTCGGGATGGTAATGTACGGGTTGTCGCACCATCAATTGCCACGGGCAGTGGAGTATTACCGTCCTCTGCTGCCTCACACCTTCGTGTGGATACGGGAGCTGGGACAAATGATGACCAGCATGCGTTATTTCTTGCGAGCCCGACCCACAGAAGAAGCGGTTACTCGACGGAGTTTTGGCCACTTTCGAGCGGTGGAGCAGGTGTTCACGTCCCCAGAGAGCCCACCTCCCTATGTCAGAGTGTGGGCCGCAAATTGGAGTCTGCGGGAGAATGTCTACCGCTGGACAGGTGCCCAAGACTGGATACGCGAGGTTTGGGCCAGCCGCTTCCCGAGCTTCGTCAGTATAGTGCAGGCGCACTTTGAGGGTAGACCCCCGGTGGCGTCGCGCTACCGCAATATGATGTGCGCCGAACCTGTCAAAGCCGAGGTGTTGTTATGTATACCAAACCCGCCATTTCCCAATCCCAATTTAGTTACGCTCGTAGAGGTGAGAGCCCCTACCCCGGTAGTGAGGCTCCCGCGAATCCAAACCCCGCCTGCGGAACCCGACGAGGACACCATTTCTCTCGGGGACCCCAACGAGCAATTGTAAATAATTTTTCGTTAAATCGCGACAACGTGTTATACCCCGAAATGTGACTTGTGAAAAGAAGCCATCAACCCGACTACGACCATCGGTCACCCCCGGAGCTCGGCGGACCAATTTGAAGCCGTGTCTCCGACAGACGTAAATTTATAAACGATGGACTTCGGCTGTACACCGCAGTGTCCTTGCCCCCAAAAATAATTTTAAGTGCGGAAAGGGATAAAATTATCTCTCACCATTTAAATTTTTAGCTATTTGCCAGTTAGGGAAATTTTTGTTATTATTTGTATGTGTAATGTAAATATAGTATGTAGTATCTGTAGTGATGGAGGGTGACGAGAAGGGGTTGAAATAAACCAAACTCCAAAATTTAGAACCCTGGTCCGGCTCCCTCTATCGCATCGTTGTAATGTGTAATCTGTTTTTCGTTTTTATTTCTTTCTATTATTAATATTTGTATTTTTGTATTCTCCATAGGAAGATTGCCGGTAAACGGTAACTTTAATTTTGCTTAGAAGGAGGGCACCTAAAATAGATTTAAATAAGCCAAACCACGTGTTTGGAACCTTGGCTCAGACCCTCCTCCCCCACCATTTTAATCTTTTATATGTTATAGGCATGTCGTCGTAATCCTGAGAATTCGAATGTTTGTGTAGTGTTTTTGTTTATTTGTTGTTAATTAATAAACTCAGTGATATCGAAATGATCGTCACTTTTATTTAACTCCCCGAAACGAATATATTCCCGCAATCGGGGAGTAGGGGGGCTGTGTAACGGTCATCTCCTATGATCAGCTATATTCCCTTAATAAATTAATCTTTTTGTATTTTGAAGAGGTTTCCATGCTTCTTGTAACGGGAGTGACGGCGGATGCGAATCCGACGTCACCTTTAGTTCTTATCTGCGTGACGTCAGAAATTGTGACGTCAGAAATTGTGACGTCACAGCCATAGAAACCACACGTTGCTACGCGCGCAAATTAAATTAACCGAGAATAACGGTTTTTGTGCGCGTGCCGCGATAATGAGCGCTAATTCTGCCCGATAGGGGCAAAAACTTATAAATTAAAGTGCAGTAGAAATTTCGAGAGCAGATTTTTACCATACATTAGACAACGACCCACTCCGTGAGTTTAGTTGTCTCGTGTGGTTTTTCTGCCAACTTTGCCCTTGTGCCTTTCGTTTCCGAGTCGATTTCTCGGAAGCGAAATCTCAGCGTGTTTTTTCGGAATATTTGCGGTGCATAAATTAAAAAGAAGGAGCGAAAATTACGAGGATTCTTACCGACGAGTGGACGACGGCGAGTACGAGTGATCGTCGCGGGTAAGAAGAAAGAAGCTTTGAAGAATGAATGTGGACGCGAGTCCGTACTTTGTGTTGTGTTCTTATTGTGTTTATTCTCTTTTCTCTTCTTTGTATAACCATTTTCTTGTGTTTATTACCATTTATTTCTATCCCGGTACGCTCAAATGCGCGCCAGTCATCTTACATTATACGTTCTGTCGACGTTTCATTCACAGCGGAGTGGCCGCCATTTTGGGTCTCACCCCAGCCATCCTCGAGTTCTATCTATCGTTAATGTCGCTTTACTTGCGATATTTCCTGTAAGAATTCGATCTTAAATCGAATCTCCAGTGCCTGTTCTACCTATTAGTATAATTATTTAACGACTTTACTAACCACGGTTTAGCGCAGGTAAAACTCCCGCGCTGCCATCTTCGCTTGTTGCCTTTGTTAACGGTTATTTTTCAAATAACCTCACTTTTCCTTCGTCTTATCTACGTGTGTAGTCTCTCGACTACACTTGCTTGGAGTAACATTTAATACTTTAGTAAATTTTAACGTTCAGAGTAATTCCGCTGAGTTACCTTCCCTGTGATTCTAATTAAATTTAACTTTTCTAACGAACTCTGTGAACAATTTTATAGGTTTAAGCGTTAACCGTCGTTTATCCCGAATAAACTTCTCGTTTCAATTGAATTTTTTGGTGTTTATGTTTCTTGTTCGTGATTGAAGTGTAACTTTGAGCGCGCGTAAGATTTTTGAGTTTTGGCGCGCTTTTTCTGGGAACGCAGCGTATCCGACTTATCGATTTGTTTTTTGTGACCACCGCGAACCAACGAAAGTTGAGCTTAGCGCTCGACTTTAAAATTGATCCTAGACAACGTTGACCGTAGAAGAGCATCACAAACTAACGTTGATTCTTAAACTCCCAAACTCGTTATTGTTGTTTTTCCATCCCGTGACTACCCGTCCTATAATTAAATTCCAATTGTATAAAGATTTTAACCAAATTCCCGTTTCAATTCCCATCAGGAACTAACGCCCGCCATTACTCATCGTACCGACGTTAGCCCTGGGGATTCATCGTCTTAGACGTTTATTGTTTATTCGTCCATTTTTAATTGACCCAATCGTCTTAATTGTTAATAGTTTTAAGGTCGATACCAGTAATAAAATTCCTGTCGA
>JAQIWS010000735.1:0-16629 GCA_034696085.1 Stigmatogaster subterranea | reverse complement strand
CGGGGATTGGACATTTGTCCCAAAAAAGCGGCTGTCCCATTTAACCGGTGTCCCAAATAAGCGGAATCGACTGTATTCTGGTTATTTACCTAGAGAAATAAATTATTTGTGCAAATTGATACCACGTATAAATAGTAAGTTAATATTTTGTCAAACGGGTTACTTGATTTTGTAGAAAATGTTGATGTGACACTTATTATTACTATTACCGTACTACTGCATTCTTGATCCTTTTGTTGCTTTATTTTATCATTGGTGTAAATTATGGAGAAATTGTGTAAGGGAACGTCAGTAACAGCAGTTAATTATTTCACACCCGTACTTATTGACGTTGTTGAGTACAGTCGAAGCTCGATAATTGGCGGAGCTCGAGACCCGATGGTTTCTGCAATTAGCGAGATCGACAAATTATCCGGTGTTTATTGAAATATGAATGGAAAACGTAAAATTAAGAAGTTTCCTACATTTTACTGTAGGTTTTGTGTTTTGCACAGATAATTTTGCGTAATCCCGTGTTAAAATGTCAAAAGATTGATCTCAATTTTGAGAAATGCCTACATTCAGAAATGAAAATTTAAAAATTTCTATTTGTTGTTCAATCCATCGCCGGAAATAGAAAATAGTTTTTAAATTTTGTGTGGTTTTTTCATTAATTTATCCTTAATTTTTGAGTTGAAAAATTCGCTGTGAAAATTGTCGTTTTGAACCTCTTCGACTTGTATTTCATCGAAATGGTAATTGCAAAAAATGTCAACTTTACAACTTGGAAAACGTGTCTAAAGCAGTTTTTGCAATTAATTGTCAAACACAAAATTAGTTTTAATCTCAATTGCAAATTGTAATTTAAAAAAAAATACTCTTATCAGTTTTATTCAATTAACGAATTTCAAACATTATCATGGTCATGTATTCTGAAATATATTGGAATATATTGTCAGATACTGTATTAAAAATATATGAAAAGGATATGGCAATATATTTTGTCAACAATAATATATTTTATATAATGTTAATTTATATATTTAGTCCGAATTTTGTTCTATTTTTTCATATATTTAGGTATGAATTTTCTACTATTTTACAATGTATTGCAGTATATTTTTGAACCATGTGGACCATTTTCTGTTATTTTACTGCTTGGTTTTATATTGCTAGAATTAAATTCTCGCAAATTTTCTTAGCAGAATTCTAACCCATTGTTCAGGGATAGTTTACATAGAGGCCAGTTTGATCATTTGAAGAATTGTAGCTGAAAAATTTTTTAGTGTGTGCAGAAGGTGAAATGAAAAGTTGCGTTAGATATGAATTTTGTAACGAATTATGTTAAAACAAGTGTTGTAAAATAAGTATCTCAGACTGTTAAATTTTACTTTCTAAACCAATTTTTACAATTATTGTTACAATTAATTTAATCTGTTACTTGTATCCACAACATTTTGTAATTTTTTAGTGTGAAGATTTTTAGTGAGTGCCTTATTTTGTCGGAGTGTGATTACCTACTTATTTTCACACCTCCTGTTAGATTTTACTTCGTGGTTAAAAAAAAACAATTTTTTAAAGCATTCCTAACATTTTCTGAAATTTTGTGTAACAGGAAAACGTGAATAATTTTGTTCTGATAATTATTACACAAACATTGAATTTATTTTTCACTGCAAAAAGGTCACTTGCTGTTATTATTATCTGGACATCATTTAATTTGCGGTTATAGGTTTTCAGAGAAAATTTGGATGTTTGGATGTTTTAACGAGTTTTAATTTAAGGATTATTGTGTTGATATTTTTGCTAATTTTCACAAAACGGTATGAATACTCTCCGGTTGGGATTTGACAATGGAGAACCGAATCTCGTTGAAAAGAAGTTGAATTTGTAGTAAGAAACGCTTCTTATCACGAATTTAAGATCGAAAAGAAACTGTCATTTGTAAAATTGCATGTACTTTGATAGTAATTGAGAGCTTAAACGCATGCAGTGTTGGTGTAAGAAATTCTTTATTATCCTGTTTCAACTTCTCGCGATACCACTTCACATAAATTTGTTGGAAAATTCCTTAAATTTCGCTTCCGTTTTCAGTCTCTGCTATTAGTGAGGACAATTTGTAGTCTGTATAATTTTGTAAAGAGAAAAATTATGTAATTTTGTATTTTCTAAACCACATTGACTATGGTATCACCATCTCAATGAAAAATTAAATTTCATAAAATTAAATTTTTTTGTTGGATGGAGGTAAGAAAATTTTTTTACAGAACTGATGTTAATTACTTTTAGATGATTCCTAAATTTTGGCGTAGTAAAATTAGAGCCTTGTTCTGTTTAGTGTAATTATTGAAAATGACATTTCCGTTCGTTGTATTTTTGCGCGACTCACTACTGTTTCTCATTGTATAATTTGAATTATTAATTTTTATCTCTCCTTGGGCTCGTTTACTATCACTATATTTTATTTTGACAGAAAATGTGATGAGCCTCACGGACAAATGACAATTTTGATTGCTTCTTTATTATTAAATAATACCCTGTAATTTACCGTGCCAGCCCGATTTCTTCAGTCATATTTTACAATTTTTGTCTACGTTGTTTGAATTTTAAACCAATTAGATTCTTTATGAAACGGGTACCACAAGTGCTACTTGTAGAAGTTTGTGTAGAATTTTATTTTAAAGTGACGTTTTCCTGCATTTGGTGCAAATTAGTGTAAAATTTACGTGACATTTTATTTATAAATACAGTAAACCGTATTCATTACTACGGTGTAAGTATAATTATCGTTCGGAAATGTTTTAAAAATTGTTGGAATGTTCGTATTCAGTTCGATTATGATATCCTAAAAAAATTTTTACACTTGAAATTTTTTGAGTCGCGGTATAAAAATATACCGCAGTTTAATATGGATTATTTTTGATGAAAATTTGTTCATTTTCTACGATGGTTCTCAGGGATCACAACGAAAATATTTTTTCCTAATCTGTTAATTCAAAGGAACGAAACTGTTCCCTTGAATTAACATTTTAATTATAAAATGTTAATCTTTACTTGGGTGGAGATAAAAATTAGGATAATAAGCCTAAAATTTATAGCACTAAACTTGTATAAAAAATATTTTATTTTTGTGATTTGTACGGTGTTTAAAAAATTTCCACGCAGTGTGCAAATTTTGCTCGCTAGTTTTAATTTTAACAAATTATTTGAAAACTGTGTTGACCCGTAAAAACATTCGAAATGTAAGGAAATTTTTATATTCTGTTATTCTGTTAATCTGTGGATTAGTAGTTTAAACAAAAAACATTATTTTCGCATGTACAGTGTTTGATTACTTTTCCACAGGTTGGATTTGATTCATTTTTTTAAATAAGTTTTTAGTATGACCTTAAGACAAAAGACAACGTGATTTAGTGTTGGTTTAATGTAAATATTAACATTGTAATTCACAGAGAAACTAAACTGAAAATTGGTCTATTTGATAAAATCGATCAAATTTCGTTTTAAATTAAATTTTAAAAAAGGTGATATTTAAATCGAATTGTACGTAATATGTAATTTTTTAATCGCGGACAATTTAAACGGGTGAATTTTTGGTTTTGACATCCTGATAATGTTTAACGTCAAAATCTGCTTTTTCATGTAGAATTGGCTACGGTATGCAATATTAGGATACAAAACAAGTGAACGGTACCTGCAATTTGCTAAAATTTTCAATTTACTTTTTTGAATTAATTTACAAAATACAGTAATGCAAAATTGGAGTTATAGGTTTTGTAAAGCTTATCCAAAATGTGTCGGTGACTTTATGATTTAATTCGAATATCTAAAAACGTAGCTTGTAGCATTTGATTTATTCTTGAGAATTTTATTGTCGAGTATGTTTGTGTAAGAAATATTTTAGTTGATAATACCTTAATTTTATCAATTGTATTTACTGGTTGTCCGCAATGTTTTATCCGAAATTACAGTATTTCAGGTTAAAATTTGTACTTTTGTACAGTATTTCAAATCGATATTCAATATCGAATCAATTTGTTAACAATTTTAAGTCAATTACGAGACGAAAAATTAGCTATTTAAAAAAGTATTAATTCTCCGTACAAAAAACTGCCTCTGCGATCGAATTATACGAAATATTAGTAGTTGATTAATTTGTACATTTGTATAAACTTTTTTATAATTAGTTACTTGTTCGTTTTGCTAAACTTGGTAAAAGTTCGATTACAAATTTAGTTACAACTTTTTGTGAAATTGAAAAATTTGAGTTTATATCACACGTTTCGAAATTGGATGAACACTTTAGTGTTTTAAGCAATTTCGATTTATTTTACTTTGATACCGTACTCGGACGAGTTTTATTATTCAACATAGCAGTGTTTGTATTTGAATTATTTTTAACTCTGCGCAGATATGCAAACTTTGAATAACCCACTGTTAGCACGTAAAACATCATCAATGGGGACAAAAGTATTTGTGATGAGTAGTTAATTATTTTGTGCAAACGTTTAAAATTGTTTAAAGCCTTTTGCACATAAAGCTGAAGAAGGATTTGAACAATTTTATGTGATCTTTTAAAGATTCGAATTTGGTTTATATTGCAAGATGGAAATTTTTAACATTGCATTTTGAAAATTATTGTATTATCCAGTCCTACAATTTTGTCCAAAAATTAATTTAACGTTTTACCCTTACTTTATTCAGAATACTGAACTCAAAAATTTTATTTGTTAGTGCTACCGTCCATCTATGTTGTTGGGTTTTCTTTTCCATCCACCATTATTATTTATTGCTCGTTAGTTCTTTGTCAAGCGCAAAGTTGTTTTTCTTGTTGCAATTTTGTGAAATATATGTCGAGTGATTTCTAAATTTATGTCAACAATTTTGTATTTAAATTGTGAATTATTTATTATTTACCCCCGTAATTTTTGCTCAAGTTTAACTTGTATAAAAGTTAAGTGAATATCGTATTAATTAAAATTAAATGCGTTAACCGTGTGAATAACGCTAAAACATTGAATTGGTTTATTGGGTTCAGTATTTAATTTTGAAATTAGTCTATTCCACTTTTTGCTGACAGTGAAATCGATAACTAGGGATTAAAAAAATAAGGAAAAATGGTGCTAATCTTAGTGTTGAAAGAAATTGAAAGATATGTTGTCGTACATTCTTAGCTATTTTAATTATTTTGAATAATTTGAATAGTTTTGTAACGTGGTGATGGAATTTATTGTAGTTTTAATTAAAAATACATGTGTGCAACTTAGGCGCCGTATTTCAAATCGATTTCTCGTAATATTTACTTGGACGTAATTAAGTGATTCATTTTCAATTTTCTTTTTCCTCCGTATATAACGACAATTACATAGAATTTATTTTCTTGAAGTTACATTCTGTCTTATAATTTTTCATAAATGTCAGTTTTTAATTTGATTAAATGTAAATAAAATTAAACACTGACGATGGTGTTGTAAATCTACGCAAATAAAGATAGTTTTAACCGGCATATCTGGAAAAGGCTAAATTCAGATTTTTGTTATGAATAGTAAAACTATCAAAACAAATATTTATTGTCGTATAAGCAGATTAACAGAATTTGTGGTTAAATTTTACTTTTTCACAACGACAAATTTAAAACAATTGCTACTCCGTATATGAAGTTTTTCTACCACTGAAAAATTATTTCTTAGCAATTAAAAATTCAACCGTCGCTGGACACCAAGATGTGGTGGGTTTGGGTTGGTTTGGATTTTCAGACAAAATATGAAATTTGGTTTTGTTAAATTACTGTTTTACGTAATTTCTCAAAATGAAGTGTCTGTTTATTTGATTTGTAATATTAAGTATTCAAATTTTTATAGAACGAATTTTTAATTTATCTGTGGGTTACGTTTAATACTAAAATATATTTTACAGTATTTCGTGCGACATTTGTTTAAATTGCAAATGCTGTATTGAAATGATGTGTTTAGAATGCAAAGCTCGTCTTTATTTTGCTAATGGTAGAATGAACTTGTTATTAGGTTAAAAATAACTCGTTTTAGTATCATCTGCTTTGCAAATTGTTAGGTGATACATTAAATTATTAATATAAAATCATCAAATTATTTTTTGATCTTAAACCGTAAAGTAATTATTCTGGTTATGAAAAAGTTGTCTACGATTCAGATTAATTTAAAGAGTGAAAAATTTGTTTTGCGTCAAGTGTACAATTGAAATTTGATCAAAAGTTTATTCATTTTTTTGGTGAGTTTTGTTCACTGCAAAACAACATTCTCTCTGCTCGATTTATTTTCTGCAGTTTGCATGATTAGAGAATAAATTGATTACTACATGCTTTTTACTTTGTCAAATTGCATGGCTTTAGTTGTCAGGGTATTCTGTGCAATTGTGCATTGAATTAGAACGTTAAGTAAGAATTTGGTAACTGTTGAATGTTTTCAAGATTTACTTGCATGACAACTTGTGTCGAATTCTTGTTAAGCTACGAAAACCCTGTTATAAAAATATACTGTAATTAGTTCTTAGAAACCCGTTTTTTGTTTTTTACACAGTAGTTTTTTTGTTCGTGTATATTTTGGTGAGAATTCAATACGGATTATTATTTTGAAAATTTGTGCATTTGAAATGGGAGAGCTGCAAGAGTTGTAAATTTGCCTGCAATTGGTATTTTATGATTTTTTATGATTTTATGAAGATTTGATTATACAGTGGCATGTAAATTTGATGTAATTCGTGAAATGCAGACCAAATGTTTTAAAATGGGAACTACAAAATATAGCAACACAGTCATGTTGATGCTTATTGTGTGATTTCCTTACTCTAATTTAAACGTAATAAATGTTTTTATTTTTAAGCACAATATTTTGTTGACTAATCCGTACTAATGTTGTATAAAATTTTGCGAAGAAGAGATGTAAAAAGTTTGATTACAGTTGCAAGAATGCGAATGTAAAATTTAAACTCATGTTGCCACATTTGTTTAAATTGCGGATTTCGAGATGTCTGATTATTTCGAATTTGCTGTTTGAAAATCTACGCACAGCGTTAAACATGATTTGTTTTGTTTATACAGTACCTGATTTGACTGAGCCGCAATTGTCAGCTACATTTTCCAAATTTTAACTGAAAATTGCAAACTGGCCACTTTTAGCTGTTTGTAATTTTTTTTATGGCAAAAACCGTCTGTTTAAAAACCGTATAACCAATTTTTGCACGTTCGTAATATGAAATAAATTGTACGACGACACAATGTGTTAGTTAATTTAATCTTTTAAAATTGGACTACTGCGTTGAAGGCTTGTGAAATTTCAGTAATTTTGGATTAGAGTATGCAAATTAGCGATAAATTTGATTTCTGTTAATTTCGGTTACCGTAGGTTAAATATATTTATGTTTGCGAAGGAAATCGTAAATTTGTCTAGATTTAAAAATTTGCATTATTTTAACGTCATCTCTACGGTTGAAATTGGATAATAATAATTGAAAGGAAATCAGTTGTTTTTAGAAACTATTTCAGAAGTTTCATTCACTTGTGAATACAGTAATTGTGCAAATTCCTTGTAATTTTATAAATTTTTCGAAAATAGTTATCAAGTTAAGAAAACTTGTTCAGATTTTCGATATTAGCCTTGAATTTTAGTTTATGAAATGTGATAATTTTGCTATAATGTACAGTACCTAAGTATTTTCATTTTTGAAAAATGTTGTGCAATGTAGTACAGCTATTTAACTGCGTTGAAAGCAATTTCTGTAATTACTGAAATAATTTTTATACACGTAAAAAAGGTGGTGTGTCTATTTTGTTTTGATTTTTTTGGGGACGAATTATGCATTTGAATAGTCTCATTTTAACGGGGCCAACCAGTATTTTATTTATTTTTTCCTACACTAATTTTTAATTTTTCATTGTCTTTTTTGCAAGAGAGGGAATTAAAATTCTGGCTAGTCCAATAAAAGTGAAATTATATTGTTATGTCTGTTTACTTATCGGACCGTAAGTGGATTTTATGTTTTGTTAATTTTCCTCCGTGACTAATGGATTCCTGTGTCATATAAGTTATATAAGTTGGCATCAATTTGATTTTTGTTTAGATTGTGCATCATTCCAAAAATGGTTAAATGCACTGTGGAGTGTAATTTTTGGTTGTTGTTTTTTCTTATACCAGATTATCGTAGTTTTTTGTGCGAATTTTAATGTGTAATTAGTATTATGCTTGAAATTCACTGTTTGTTGCTCTTACCTGTTTTTAGTAATGCAGGTAAATGTTGGATAGTCTTAATTTTTCGTGGGATGACGATATTTTAAGATATGTTAAATTTGTAAGTTTTAGATTTGTAGAAGTGAATTTTTAATGTTAATTTTTGTGCAGTTGCATTTTGTTATATTCCAAAAATTTAATTCACCGTTCTGGAGAAAAGCTCATTTTTTTGACTTGAAATAAATTTGCTAGAATTACATGAATATTTGCGTGTAAAATGTTCGACAAATTAATTTAGTATAGATTTGAATATTTTTTAATACTCACCTGGTTTGCTGATTTTTGTTACGAATAGTGTCGAAACTATCGCAGCAGAAATATTTGTTACCATAAAAGCAGATAAACGTAAGTTGTAGTTAAATTTTACTTTGTCACAACAGCAAATTTAAAATGATTTGTTTTTAAATTATTGAAAAATTATTTCTTAGCCATTAAAAATTCACCTGTCCGCTGGTAAAGTTTAGGTTTGATTTGGATGGATGAAAAGAAATTTTTCTATTGATATATTAATTATTTTTAGGCACAATGTCAATTTTCTTAAATTCACAGGTGATTCTTAGAATATTCATCCGTATATGGTAGGACATTAAGGAATGTTGGATACATTCGACAATTTTTAAATATATCATATTAAATTAAATTCACTTGTGTAAAAACCTAACTGGTCGCTTATTGACGCATATTTCCACCATGACCAATTGGTTCTGGTGTCTAACATGTTCTTTAGGTTGGAGACTTGCAACAATTTTGGGATTACTGCAATTAATTTATTAATGAAATTTTGTCATAAGAACTAAAATTATTTTTGAAACTGTTTGTTCTTGGGCCAAAATATTGCATTTTTTTGCTTTGAATATTTGTGAGATTATTTCACTTTGAAAAAGAGTTTTGTCACAATTTGCTACATTTTAATCTCGAAGACGTAAATACCGTTATTGTTCTCAATGAGCTTTGTGGTAATTTATTATGCTTATTTATACTCAATAACTGTATCTATCGCTGTATTTTGTTTTTTAAAAGTGAAATTACTGGAGAATTTTACAGAAAATTGTAAATTCAAATCATAATTTGATGAAATTATATTCTCTTGGTCTAATTTTTCTTCGAGAGATTTTGAAAAATAACGAAAAGAAACTGACATTTGTAAAATTGCATGTACTTTGATAGAAATTGAGAGCTTAAACGCACGCAGTGTTGATGTAAGAAATTCTTTATTGTCATATTTCAACTTCTCACGGTACCACTTCACATAAATTTGTTGGAAAATTCCTAAAATTTCCTTAAATTTTGCAATCAATTCGTTCAAACCGATCAGTTTTAATCTACTGTAATTATATTAAGCTAAAACCACATTGACTATGATGTCACCATCTCAACGAAAAATTAAATTTTTTTGTTGGATGGAGGTAAAAAAATTTGTTTTACAGAGCTGATGTTACAGTAATTATTTTCAAATGATACCTAAATTTTGGTGTAGTAAAATTTGAGCTGAGTTGTTTTTGTTTTGTGTAATTATTCAAAATGAAATTTCCGTTAGAAGGGCTTTTATATCGCGGTACTCTCACAACTCTTTCTCATTATATAATTTGAATTCTTAATTTTATTTCTCTTTGGACGAATGACAATTTTGATTACTTCTTTATTATTAAATAGTAGCCCGTGCTTTTCCAGTTTCCTCGATATCTTACGTTCATATTTTACAATTTTTATCTACATTGTTTGAATTTTACACCAAACTGGTACCACAAGTGCTACGACGATTGTGTAGAATTTTATTTTATAGTACCATAACATTTTCCTGCATTAGGTGCAAATTAGTACACAATTTACGTGACATTTTGTTTATAAATACAGTAAACCATAACATTACTACGGTGTAATGTTTTAAAAATTGTTGGAGTATTCGAATTTAGTTCGATTACGATATCCTAAAAAAAATTGTCTACCTGAAATTTTTTGAGTCGTGGTGTAAAAATATACCGTCGTTTAATATGGATTATTTATGAAGAAAATTTGTTCACTTTCGTGTACCGTGAAATGGGAGCCATAGTCTGTTGTACCATTTTAAAACTAGCTTTGTTATGCGTTATCACCGTTTACATTCCCGTCCAGTCATGTTAAAACTTATCGTACAAAAGTTATTTTGCTTGTTTTAGTGAATATGTGAATGAAAAGTTAGTTAAAATTGCATTCGTTTTGTGATTTTTACTATTATTTTTCGTTACTAGATTTTTTGTGACTAATATCGTGGAACTGACTACAGCTTCACAATTGTGCAGTACTGCTTTGTTAATTTACTGGTATTGCTAACGCAAAAGTTTATATTTATTCTGTAATTTTCTACCCTGGATGAATACAAAATCCGGTAATGCAATTTAATGTTTTGTAAAATCAGAGTAAATTTTTTTGTTAAGTTTTGTTAATTACTGAACTAAGGTAACGCAGTTGCAAAAGATTGGTTTAAGCTGCTAACAAATTTTTTTACCCCAAAGGACAAAAAATATTTTTTTCTTTTCTTTTGCGGTTGTAGTACTGTTAACAAATGTTTAATTTATTAAATTTTGATTTTATTTGAAAAATATTGACTAGAGAAAAAACACGCTTTTCGTGAACTTAAGTTCACGAGATTATTTCCTTAATTCTCGGTGAAGTTAAGCCAAACTTTGTTCGTTTTGGGAAATTGATTTACTTCTTGAATGTTGTGCAATGCATTGAATTAAAAATATGAAAAAATTATTCTTGATTAACATTTTCTGTATCACTTAAGATTATTTCCGTTGTAGCGAAACCTTTTGAGTACCTTTTATTTTTGTAGTTTTCTTTTGTCCTTAGGTGACTGTACTGGTAATGCCGTTTTTAGAAATAGGCCTAATTTAATTCCATTTTTACAGTAACTTTTCGCTTTGCAGACAAATTCATTTACCTAATAAGTTTCCAAACAAATTTTCGCGTCGTTGAATTACGCGAAAAATTGATTGTCAAATTAGTAATTATTTCCAATACCCAAATCCTTTATTAATTCTCACACAAGTAATTGTACGTCTGAATCAAAGCAACTTTGAGGTAATATTTTTAGACGTCGGTGTATTGATGGAAAGGTAAATTTTATTTGAATTTTTGTTGGTACTTTCCAAAACCGCTTACCGAATCAACAATGTTTACATTTAAGGTCCGCACAGAAATGCTTTAAGAAATGTTTGTTTGTGTTGAACTTGAAAAAAATGTGTGTACAACGTTTATTTGTTTTTAGGCAAAACAATAAATTTTTCTGTTTGCATTTACGAAAATCATGTCTGTTTTTACGTTTTTAGTTTGATAGGTTTGATGTATGGTATTGTGCGAAATTTTAAGTCGTTATAGTTGCGACGGTCGGTCCTTAGTGAAAAATGGCCTCGTTGACGAGACCGACGGCGAGGCAATAAAGATACGAATTTTGGTTGTTTCGGAGCGGTGTTTTTACGCTCGAGCAATATTAACGCGCAAAGCACTCAATAAAAGGGTGTGATAACCGTGATTTGAAGTATAAAAGAAACTATATTTATTAAGATATAAAAATATAAAATAAAAGGTCTTAAAATTACGAAATATATAAATGATAGTAACTAATAATAAACTAAACAATAAAAAGAAGAGAAATTAACGTTAAACTTAATGTTAAATGAGATGATATGAGAAAGAGGCAGACGATTCGAATTGCTGAATCGTCAGAGTCGATGCGACCAAAATGGCGCGCACAAAGACTTTGGGTGGCAGAAGACTCTAATTTTGGAGTCTTCTAATGTCTACAACCTGCTGGATTCACTCTGGGCGGACGTCAAGCTGGTGTAGATGTTAATTTAAACGGAGAAAGCCCAATTATCCTCGATCGGTCCTGAAGTGGCTTGGTGAGGCGACGGAGTATCTCGACGTGGCACGAACAAAGTAATTTTCAAGGAACGAAAACGGTGAGGTGTAGTTAGGGCGAAAGGTAAAAGGTAAGTGTCGAGATGACCCCTCCTGGAATGTGGGGTCATCGGGCGTCAGCGTCTTGACCAATGGTGAAGAGCTGACGTCATGCATTTTAAAGGGGATTGAAAGAGGGGACCCGAAAGTGGGTCACCGAGGAGTAGAATGGGGAAGAAAAGGGAAACGGGAGTGGCAAAGCAAATGCAATAAAACAACAAAAAAAAATAAAAGGACGAATACTCAAAAATTATGAAAAGAGGACCGTTACATAGTGTTAAATTTGTTTTATTTTATAGTTAATCCAACTGTTGTATTTTACAGCGTTTAGCTAGTATGAGTTAAGAATAGGTGAAAGGGTAAATCAATACCAGCAGTTTTTATTACGTACACCGCTATTTCCTCTTGTTATCCACGGTTGATGCTAAAAGTGTTCTGTTAGATGTCTGCATTTTAATTAGCAAACTCAATTGATATTTTTGTAGATCAACTGTCTTTGATGCAAGGATATTTGATTTACAATTAAATGATTTCTTGAATAAATATTGCGAAAATTCACAGAATACTCATGTTCTGGTTTCAATTTTCCTTAATTTCACTGACATATCTATGTGGACGGATTTCTTTTTGTTAGTTATCACAACAAATGTTCTTTGCAACGAAATATTTCCAACAATTTTGGAGTAGGGATTTTTTTGGTTTTGTTGCTTTTGTGAAGAACAGTCTTAATAAGCTTAGAGAGAAAAATATTGAAGTACGACGTACACTCAGTAATGAGGATTGATGTATATTTAGCCCTGTAGATTTTCAGTGTTAATTATAAACTAACACTGAAAATCTATAAAATAATATTGCAGAAAATTTCCAAGATTAGTTTATACATATTTTGAATCATGTATTCAGTGCGGATTTATTGGGAGTCTTCTCAGATATTTTTTTGCAATGTCATGTTTGTAAACAATTTCAATCATATCCGTCAGATTATAAAATTTTTGTTATTACTTGTACTAAAGATTTTCAACATATTGCGGGTTAACCAGGATTTCGATTATCCGGGAAAAAACTTTTCCCGACGCTTTCGGATAATCGAGAGTGGTCTATTGTAGTATTATTCGGAGTAAAAGTAGATTTTCATCTAAATTCAAAACTAATGATGACTCAACGAATATTTTTGAAAAAGTTACGAAATATTCGTTTTAACTTGGAATTAACTGTAATGCATTGTGATTTTAGTTTTCTTGTCACTTGGCGAAGTTTTTCTGTGAAATATTGCATATCTGAGAATTTGTTTTTTCATACACCACAGCCTTTGATTTAATTTTTGTTGTTGAGTCGTGTGAAATTAAACTTAGTTAAAATGGTTTTACATTTTCCTGAAATTGATTTTATTTTGTTCTTACAACCGTCGGCAAAAGTCCACCTGCATATCATTTAGGTGCAGTGATTTCATTGAATTTGTTGTTAATTCAAAAATCTTGGAACAGCAAAAAAAAAAAAAATTTTTGCTTGTCACAAGAAATTGAATAAATTTAACAAAATTTTTTACTTAACAAGACTAGAATGAGCACGTTGAAGATTGATTTTATTTTTTGTCGTGCACAAAAAATAAAATTCATTAAATTGTATTTTAATTTTTAACTTTGCTGCTCTGGGTTAACGATTAACAAATTAAGAAAACATTTCGTACACTATGCATGCATGGCTTCTTTTGAAATTGGATGAAGAGTTTATTTATAAATAAACTCTTCATCCAACGATTGTTGTGAAGTTAAGAATAAACTTAAGGGTTTTCGTGAATTTTAAATTCAGTTCTGTGTAACGCAAGTTATTTAAGAACATTTTGTTGACTTTTTTTTTATTGAGTTTGGTGACTTTAGATTTGTAATATCATCTCTATTTGTCGCAAATTGATATCCGTAGGTTCTCAAGACCATTAACCTTGATGCACTATGTTATTACTCTGTAATATGGGGGTAACCCGTTGTCTTCACAAGATATTTTTAAAATGTTACGGATTAAATTTAATATTTAAGTACTGTATGTGCTATTTCAGTAATTACTGGATATAAATTTAATAATTATGTGGGCAGTAATATTATCGGAAAATATTGTTTTTAGTTGAGGATAAATTTTTAAATTTTCATTTACGTCAGTTTGATTCAATATAAAAATTTGTTTGAACATGTCTTGATTTTCAAACATCGTTAAAACGTTTTGGTAACCCAAAAATTGTTGGTTTCAGTGATGCAGAAAAGCCAACTCTTGTCGGTTTATCAACTGTTTTTGTTCGCGCTTTGTGTTTGTAATCGAGCACCAGATGGTGCTAATGGTATTAACAGTCGCCATTTTATACGTTTTGTAGGGTTTGATTGAGCTGGATACAGTAGGAATGATTAATTTGTAATTCCGTGCTTAACGTGGTTGTGGAACGTTGGGAAAATTTTTAAAATCGTTAATTGTTATTATTTTATTTTGTATTTACGCGAAAATCGAGTTTACGGATTGATATTTGAAATTAATCTTAAAATTCCATAGATCAGAATTTAAGATAAAAGACAAGGAAAAATCTTTTTCGCTTAAAATCAACCAGTCACTTTATTCTTAATTAAATATTAAATTCACGTTGGATAAAACGAGTAAGCTAAAGTGTGTTAAAATTGTTGAAGTGTTAATTTAACGAGGTGAACTATTACTGTTCTTAAAGTCTTGTTTAAACCTTGATAATTTTGCAACCAACTAGATTACTAGATAACCATGGATCAGTTTGTATTTGGGTTTTAGTGAATGGACTCATATAAATTCAGTTTGTTTTTGAAATACCGTCATCGGTAGTATATCTCGTATGATTCTACCCTGCAATTTTTTCAATATTTTGCAATTTGGTGACAATTGTGATTCGAAGAATTGCACAAAAACTGCAACTGAGGCAAAGCAATGCAACATTTTCATTTGTTTTACCTTAACTGCAGTTTAATAAATTCACGATGTTTGTTCAGAGGTAAATAAAGCTCGTTGCAAACCGATGGAAATACTGCGTAGGTAACATTGAGTAATTTGAATAATCGGTAATTAGTAAAATAACTTTTAAGGACCCGATGTTCTTTTGTACCACGACTTGTTCCCAGAATTTTTTTTCAAATTTTTTGTTGATGATTTAGCAGTCACTTAAATACACAATTTTATTTTCGGTTAATGATTTCTAGGAAATTCTGATGTCGAATTGTAGAAAATTTAATTGTTTATTTATGTAGACTAAAATCCACAAATTTTTCAATAAATGGGATGCGCGTTTACCAAAACGTAAAAATCAACCGCCATTGTCCCGCGTGGGCACGATCGAATAGCGTGATCATTCGAAATACAGAACACTAGAATACAAGATGTGGACGTGTGTTTAGCCTTAAAAACCGTAGACAATCTTTAGGAAATTCTGATGTCGATTTTATTGAGTAATTTGTGTTATTAATTTAATTTCAACTTGTGATATGTTTCTTAAAACTCCTCGCCAAAAGATTTACGTTGTTGAGTATCCAAACCGTTCGATTTTATCGATAACTTTTCTTGTGATTAATTTTCAGTGAAATGGTGTATTTCTATTTTTGTTGTCAATTGTTTGGTATTTAATTACAATTCGAATTTGTAGCATAAAATATTGTGATATTGCAAAAATTTGTAAAGTAATCTTAGTTATCAATTTGCATATTTTTGCGACGT
Organism: Stigmatogaster subterranea; assembly: GCA_034696085.1. Classification (NCBI taxonomy): domain Eukaryota; kingdom Metazoa; phylum Arthropoda; class Chilopoda; order Geophilomorpha; family Himantariidae; genus Stigmatogaster; species Stigmatogaster subterranea. The sequence continues at coordinate 733 of JAQIWS010000735.1, read as the reverse complement.
TGGAGTGACCTTTTGTATAAATTTATAATGTGTGTTAAGATTTTTTTTTATTATTTCTCGTCAAAGTACATAATGCACAAAATTAGGTTTCTTCACTTCATTTTAGTGATGCAGAAATTTGATTTTTGTGGCGCGAATTTGATACGCTCTTTGTAAGACTGTACTAATTTTTTGATTTAATTTCGACTAGGAATATTTAAAGTGCTTTCAATGAATGTAACGACTTGCAGCGAATGTGTGTAAAATGTTTCACTATTACTGGATTTCAAAATATTTTTATTTATACAAAAAAAATTTGTATTTGAAAGATGAATTTCATAGGTTTGATCATGCCGAAAAATTTCAGACAATGTTTTAAATTTGTGCATTATAATTCCTCAGCATATGTAGAATATCTTTTCGTATTATTCTTATTGACTCCCGTAACAGAAGGAAAAACACTGTAATTATTTATTGACATTTTATTGTGAGCATCGAAACTTGTACTAAGCATTTCTGTGTCAAAAATGATATAAAAATCCTGTGTGACATCAAGTGTACTGGACGTTACTAATGTTATTATAATTTAAAAATACACTACGAAGGCAGTTCAAAAGGTACGCGTCCCAAGATGAGCTGTTGAGGCTAAGATGTAGTCCTTAAATTTGATTTGACAGTACAGGTCGGACACCCCTAATCCGGACTTCCGAAATCCGGTGACTTCCAAAATCCGGACTTTTTCGCTTACCTAAAT
>JAQIWS010000734.1:0-16636 GCA_034696085.1 Stigmatogaster subterranea | reverse complement strand
TTTTTTTTTTGGTGGATGCGAATTGCACATTTACTTAATTACGGTAACGGTTTCGTATTTTAAACATTCGGCGTGGGCTGAAGGGAATTTTACCGGTAATAGCATATGGAGCGAGTTGAGTTAGCTGCACAGGTATCGTGCAATTTATTTTGAGCTTATTTTATGGGAAAGTAACTTAGCGGGCACATTTTTTGGCATGGGTTTTGTTGACATCGTTTGAATCATCATTGAATGTTCATCTGGGGTTACAACATCCAAAATTAGGCAAGAGAACGACCGATCATATTATATACAGTAGAAATGGAATGTTGAGTAGTGTTTGCAATTTAAGTTTTTTAATGCGAAAAAAACAAATAAAAGAGGGAAAAAAAAATCACGAGTCCGGCGTGACGTAAATGGAAATCAAATGATGTACGATGCAATTAGCAGGTAGGGGAAAAAGGGAATATTAATTCTTCCGCGCTTGCGCTGATTTGCATATTAATTTGCGAATATGTATATTTAGTTGTTTTCGCTATTCTTTTTTTAGTGGCAAAAGAGTTAAATATAGTGTGTGGGTGTGTGAGGGAGGAACGAGTGTTGGTTTGCCAGGATCGATCACAAAAAAGTATGACGTCATACGGCCGGCACTTCCCACGTCATTGTCGTTTGATGCTATTGATTTGAGAGCGAAGGGAAAAAAGGAGAGGAAAGGGGTGGGGGAGTTGGGCAATTGCTGTATCAAAGTGTACGTATGACCTTGCAAAGTAGCTAGTGATTGAGACGCGTTTATTTTATGACTTGTTGAGATATACGACGATGTTGTCTGCGAGAATTGATTTCGAGTATAGTTTTTAGAGTACGGGTTGTTTTGCCGATTATTGCGGCGTGTTTGCTAGTGGAAAAACCTTGGGCGAAAATCTTGGTGCGTGACACCTGGTTTGTGAGAGTTGAGACAGGTGAGACTGCAGGTGAAGTGTGGTGTATCTATCGGGCGATTTGAATTCCGGACGGTGTAGAAATGAAGGTTACCTACAGTGTTTTTGTCGGAGCCAGGTGTCTTATGTGCATTGTAATTAAATTTTTAACGATAAAGGGGGACTCGGATTCATCGTGAATAGACGAGATACTGTACCTCTTATTGGTAACGATAATAAAGTCTGATATGTAATAAAAAAGATAAGGGGGAATTTGTCATCGGCGATTAAAAACAAAAATGTTTTATTTAAAGGAAAACTATGCCAATTTGTGATCTAAATATAATGTTTTTCCCCTTATTTTAAGGCTTAGGTTACGCTAATGCAGCTGTATGCTTATTACCTACGCACGTAAGAAACTCCGTTTATTTTTACGTTGCCATTTTAATGTCATCTTATTTGCCTTTTTTTCTTGGTCTTAAATAACATTTTTACGTAATGGATAGCTTTTCTTCGAAAGAAAATGATCTTAGGAAACTGGATTACGGTTTTTTATTTATTTTTTATTTTTAAAATATTTTTTTATACAGTATTTTTTTTGCGTGCGAGGGTAAAGTTTTGAATGCTGGGAGACGAGATAATTAATCTTGCATCAACTGGTTACGTATTTCTCAGTGCAAGTTAAAGGGCAAGGTTTAATGACTCGTTATATAAACTTGTGCAAACAGACTACTTTTTTATGTTGTTCTGGCGAAGATAAGTGGTACGAAGTAAACGTAATGTAATGTGACGGTTTGCTCAGCGCGTTAAATTAAGTGTGCGATTTTTGAAATTCAGTTTTGTTTGTTAATTTATGACTATGATGAGGTAGAGGGAAAAAGCTTAGTGCGTCACAAAGAATTGAGGAGAATGGACGAGCGCGATTTGACCTTTACGTGCACGCGCAAGATTTAAAAACGAGCACAAAAGATGTTTTAGAAGCTCACCTTTCGAGTGGTGAGAAATTTTGCGCGTCCCTTGTAATTTAATCTGCTAACTTTCCCGCAAATAACATGGGAGGAGAGCGAATTGAAATGTTGTTCCTTCTCATTAGATGATTACATTTCACTATGAAATCGCGGGGATTTGTTTGGGGGTTGGGTTAAAAAAAATTAAGGAAAAGTGTCTAAAAATAGACTATAGGTGGTATGACGGAGGTAGTGGTTTGGAAATTGAGGCGGTTAATGGAGAAAATCATTCCTTAAAACACTTTGCCGGGTTCACAATCTCGTTGGCCGAGTTAAAAAAGAAGGCAAGCTCGTGTAATAACGAGAATTGGCAAATTTTTCTCGATTGCCCGTAGTTCTTGGAACGCGGCGAGCAATTCGAATTGCGAACCGTTGAGCATAAAAGATGTTTGCTTAAGTCTGCCGTTTTTGTTTGTGTTGCTTCAACGCGATACCGATAATATTACTCGGCGTGAATTGTGTATCAATTTAAACGTTGTCTGGCAGTCGCGCGTGAGCGAGTACGAGGTTAGCAAATATCGTGGACCTGATATGAAAAAAAATAAATATTAATTCATCCACGTTGCGTAATTGTGATTAAGTTCCTCTTTGATAAAATGAAATATGAATTTTTTTTTTTTTTTTTTTAAAGTTGTGATGTAAATGCGATTAAGTCATGATTATTATTGTTTTTGTTTTGTGGCAGGTTTCTCGTGGGAAAAGGCGAGAAATGGTCAAATTTCAGAGAATGTTTGCAGATTGCTGGACTTTGTTTGTGAAAGTAGAGACATGTTTAAAAAGGCGATACCGTTAATTCTTTGATTGCCATGAATAAGTATTTTAATGCCGAATTCAACATTTCGAATGTTTTGAGTGTAATTGCAGTCGTCGTATTGTGAAATCAAAATATTGAACTTCTCAATGTCTGAATACCGAAAGCTATGCACGTAAACTTTGCACGTTGAGATGTAGTTAGAAAGCGTTAGATGAATTTATTTATTCCTTTATAATTTTAGTAAAAAAAAAAATTTAGTTACTTAAAAAAAACCCAGATTTTTGCTTCCTGATTGATTAGTGAGTTGTTAATCATTTTGTTTGTTTCAGGTTGCAATCAAAATCATCGATAAAACGCAACTGGACGAAGATAACTTGAAAAAGATCTTCCGTGAAATTCAGATAATGAAATTGCTCAGGCATCCACATATTATCAGGTTGTATCAGGTATGATTTACGAACGACCTTGTAAAAATTGATACAATATTTGCACGATTAAAATTGATCGTTTCACTGATTTCGTTTCAAAAAATCATTTTTTTAACTTTAAATTTGTATTTATTTATTTAATTTATTTTCTCTCTTTTCTCCTTTTTTTGCGTTAATTTAACGAATTTGTAGGTTATGGAGACAGAAAGAATGATATACTTAGTGACAGAATATGCAAGTGGTGGTGAAATATTTGGTGAGTTGCTTTCCTCCCTCTTATTTAACTTTTAATTAACGCGTTTCAACCTAGACCCACTTTGTGTAACAAAATTACAAAAATAATGCAATTTGATTATATTTGGGAACCGCTTACACGTGACATATTCGTCCAGCATTGAAACGTTTTCCTCGCGTTTTCTAAGTCTTCTCACCTTTCACCCGTCGATTAATTTAATTAATTCTGGACGAATTGGGTCCGTCGCTCGGCAAAGTTTGGAATAAGGATATCAGAACGCGTTATGCTAATTATAATTGCACCTTTCGTACGAACTCTCGCTCGTTATTTGGAAAATATTTTGGGAACCGAAATTATTTCAGTCGACACATTAGATGTGTTGAAGAATAAGCGCCACGATGCGTCGTTATACGGAGGTCGAATGGTGTGGATTAGACTCCTAACTTTATTCGCTGTAATGACACATGATGCATTATAATTAACTCTTGTGTAACCATAGCGCCGCTATTAGTTATTGACGGCTTCTAAAATGACACTTTTAGTAAACTCGTATATTGCGAAATGAGCTAAATTTAATATAATAACGTCGAATGTCTTTTATAACGGTGGAAATTACTGGGTATAAAGGCGTTTGAGATCCTTGATTTGAGCCGCGCTGTAATGACTCGTTACAAAAGAAACATTATTTCTCACTCACATTTATTTTATTATAACGGGAGTAGAGACTAATGTATTTGGATGATGACACTAGATCACCTTGTTGCTCACGGCCGTATGAACGAAAAGGAAGCGAGGAAGAAGTTCAAACAAATCGTGGCTGCGGTGAGCTATTGTCATAATCGCCACGTCGTCCATCGTGATTTGAAGGCAGAAAATCTGCTGCTCGATACCAATTTAAACATTAAAATTGCTGGTGAGGAATGGATGAAATTAATAGCAAAATCAAAGTATCGATTATTAATTCTCTTGTGCTGTTCAGATTTTGGTTTCAGCAATCATTTTGAACCTGGTAAACCTCTGTCTACCTGGTGCGGTAGTCCTCCATACGCAGCTCCAGAGCTGTTTGAAGGAAAGGAGTATGATGGACCTAGAGCTGATATTTGGGTATTTGATTTTTCTATTTTTTTAAATATTAATTATTTTTGTTTTTGGTTAATAATTTTTGGTTAATTTTTCAGAGTTTAGGCGTCGTTCTTTACGTTTTGGTATGTGGTTCCTTACCCTTTGATGGTGATACGCTACAAACGCTACGGAGGACTGTAATATCTGGAAAATTTAGGATTCCTTTCTTTATGACGACAGGTATTAGGTCTATGATTAAGCAATATTTTTTTCTTCTGATTTTTAAAGCAATCTGAGTCGTTGAAACTGCCTATCATGTTCGACACGAGTTAATTAGGAGAAAAAAAAAGTTGTTTTGATTATTGGAAAAGACATTTCCTGTTTTGAATCAATTCATAACGCATATGTTAAAAATGACATCAATATTTTTCTCAACATTTACTTAACGTTAAGCCCAGAGCACATGACAATGCCTAGGATGCAGTAAAAACCGAATACTAAATTAATTTTATACTGAAATTTTTTTGCTCGTTCGTTTCTTTATTTTTAGTTATAATTTGTTGTACGTTGTTGTTGTTGTTTTTTCCCCCTCTGATTGTTTTTACATTCTTTCCTTGGCATTCAGAATGTGAAAACTTAATTCGCCACATGCTCGTAGTTGATCCAAATCGGCGCCTCGCTATCCGACAAATCCTTAAGCACAAATGGATGACTATGGTGAAGATTTAAGGATAATCTTTTAATACACATCGCTGTTGAAGCGTTTTACATTATTGTTACTTTCTTAATAGTGCGATCCTGATCCGGAATTCGATGAATTGATTACCACGTTTGGCAATCGTGAGATTGAAGAAAATGAACCGGTTAATGAAATTATCGTGGAGCATATGCTAAAAATACCGGGAGTCAGTAGAGACGATGTTATTCAGGTAACCTTGTTGTTTTGTACGTAAGAAATTTTATTTCGAGAGTCAATTAAACTTAACAGTCACAATTTTAGTCTGTTCAGAGTAAGAAATTTGATCACTACAGCGCTATCTATCATCTGTTGCTCGATAAATTGAAGCGGCAGCAAATGAAAAACATGGTTCCGCAGAATCTCCCAGTAACAGTGCAACCACAAAGGAAGTCGAGCATAACGACTGGAATAGGTAGAAATATGAGAAAAAAATTGATTTAGTGAAAAATTAGTTAAAGCGGATGTATTATATTATTTTGAACTTTCTTTATTGAAAAAGTGGAAAGAAGCCCGTTGGCCGAGACTGCTGGTACTGACGCAGACCAACAACAAACTTGTCCAGCTTCATTGCTCAGCATCCCGGCACTCACAACTCTTCAGATATTTTCTGAAAAACAGGGTCTTGAAGCTGTAAGTTTTGTGCAAAAAAAAAAAAAAAAAATTAGGACTAATTTGTTAATGTTTGGTTTTTATTTATTTATTTATTTTTTAGTTCTGTGATGTTGAAGTGCATTCGGAATCTGACAATGAAGAACCGTCGCCTGAAGCAATGGCTAGATATTTGGCCATGAGGCGGCACACCGTTGGCCCAGGAGATGCTCGACACGAAGATCAGCTGAAATACGCTCACAATCAACCGATCGTCCCACTCCAGGTGAAATCAACTCCTTGCGAAATAAATGCAACGGATTATGCTAACATTTTTGGATATTGCAGCAGCCCATGTATATTCCTATTAGTGCCCTTCCGCACACCAATCTGCCTCAGAATCTTCCTCTGGTGCAGAATCAGCCACCTCAAAACTTCTCTATCAAAGACCAACATCTGCTCAAACCACCATCAGCAATGGGCACAGGTAATTAAGATTTTGAGATATAAAATTTAAATTTAAGAAAAAACAATTATTTCGTTAACAGGGAATAACAGCCTCGGTCGGCGTGCATCTGATGGTGGTGCTAATTTGCACACCTACGTTCAACGCCAAAAGACGAGGGGCCAACTGAGCGTGAGCCAATCAAATAGTCAAGAGTTAATTCAGCCTGTACGTGTGATCTGTACGCTGTGTAAATTATGATAATGGCTAACTATTTTATATTCCCACATTATAGAATATGCCTGGTACCAGTCTATCGTTACCGCAACGGTTACAAACAATGACCGTACAAGAAAATGATAATGGCAGTGAGCGATTTGACGAGTCTCCTGATTTTTCAGCAGTAGCGAGGTTCGAATTGGATAGTTGCTCGAATTCTTGTGAGATGGACCCTGTTTATCCTTTAGTACCGTTTCCACCTCCTCCTTCACTTTGCTTAAACGACCAGCAAATCGATATTCTTTAGGTGTTTGTTCTTGTTTTTAATGCTTGGAGGCGAATTTGTTCGCTCGAGTCTTCTTGACGCTTGCCAGCTTTTATTTTCAACTTCCTAGATATTTCGACCAATCCAATCGTCCTTGTTTTTATTTATTTTTGCATGATTTATTATTTTTTTCGGTGTAAATTTTATCCGAAATGCGTCAAATAATAAACTGGTAACGCTTTCACTGTCTTAAGTTTTATCATAATTTATTTTCGACGTATTGCATGCTGTTACAACATTGATTTGAGTGGTCCTATTTTTCAATTTGTGTTACGAATCCGAATTTGAAACTCATGTTTTTTAATATTCATTACCGCGTAGATATTTACAATGTAGGGGGCATAGCAAGCGCCACACGGTGCCGATAGTGAGTACCGAAGAAGTACAACCTAATGTTCAAAAGAAAATGACTCAGAATCCGACCAGGATGAGACGAAGTGGACTCGTTACCGTCGTGGAGCGACATCCAGGTTAGATTGTCGATTATGAATCCGGTCAATTATCGAAATTTTTGTTAAAGCACACGATGGAATTGCACAATCGCATGAGAATAATCGGTGTTACATTTGCACGGCAGCTGTTTTTGCGCATGGACTGTTTGAGGATTTGCACTCACTACCATGCCGACTGGGCACAGCTATTTTTTTGTTTTGTTTAATGCGATTTTTATTTTACACTAATTATTATAATTATAGTTGTAATTGGGCGATGCTAGACTCTTTATTTTATTATTTTGCATGGATTTGCACAGTTGCCTGTTTGCCTCCAGATGTGATTCAGAATGCAGAAGCACGAATTAATCGACGTAGTCGTCGTGTCGGGTTGACGACAATAATGGAAAAATCGCCAGGTTTTTTTTATTTTTTATTTTTAAAATTTTTATTTTGGTCACAGCAAAATTTGCACAATTACTTGCACGTATTACTTAAGCGCTAATTTTTGTTGACGATGGTAACTGAGCGTGGTTTGTGTAATCTTATTAACAGCAGGGCGAGACAATTACAAAGATTTAAACACCTTACACCTGCCGTCAGAACGATTTTCTCCCGTGAGGCGAGCGAGTGATGGCTGCACCTCAATCACACAATACCGGCCGCAATTCGAGAAATTGTATAATCAAGCTCTCGGTTCGGGTGACGCGAGTAGTTTGCGGGCGTTACATCAGGAATATCAAAATCTACAAAAGCATAGTGGCATGACTGACGCAGTGACGCAGGCCGAAATGCAACTTCGGCATAGGATTCACTTGCAACAAATGGCTCATCTACAGAGTCCTAATCTGTCACCCCATCACACGCCCACACTGTCACCGACACCTTCACCTCCCATGCCAGCCACCTCACCTTCGTCTATCCCAGGTAAAAATATATCGGTGCTTTTATTTTTTTTAAATCGGGCTCACAAAATTTTTTTTTTGACAATTTGAACAGGTTCTCCAATTCACCACTCTTTAAGCTCTGAATGTTCTCAGTCGTCGCTGACACAACATCTACAGCGGTTACAACTACAACAGCAATACGGAAGGGGAAGTCCGGTTGGAAGCTACGTTTCCCCAGAATCACCAATTCCTGGGCTCCAAAGAGTATTCACTTCGTGTTGTAGTACATCTCCTACATACTCTGATTCCAACAGCCCTAGTCCACATCAATTTTCGCGCGGCATTTCGCCACCTCAGCAACAAAGCAGTCCACCTCCATCAACATCAGCCTCTTACACAGATACATCACCCACGCATCTTCCTAGTGCCGCCGCTTACACGAGGATTCCTACATTAGCGCCGTCCCTTCACCGCAGCACATCGCCGCCTACTTTTCAGAATTTAGGAATGATTCAAGAAGATGCTGAACAAGGCCCAGGTTCTCCGCCCTTAGAGACGCACGTGTCGTTCGCGGGTGCTGAATCTCCGTTGGCGTTGAGCCCAACGATGTACAGTTCGGATAACATGCACGCTTCATTATTCAGTGCGTTCGCAGTCTTACCAAACCCGCAAATTAGCGTTACGGACGAATGTGGTGAAGTGACAATTCCTAATTCGCCGCCTGTGGAAATGGCTGAAGTGAAAACTGTGGAGGAACCTCAGCTGGATCCGTTAGGCGGTGGTTCGTTGCATCGTTCACCCACGCAATCTTTTTGCTTCTCGCCCACTGAATCGCAACTTTTATCTCAGTTGGTCACAAACGAGAGAACATTTCCCTTTCACATTAACACTTTACTCGAACAGCGATACGCTTCTCTCAGCGGATCGTTGGGTACGTTGCCGGGCTACGAAGTCAGCCATCATCAATTCATTCCTCATGGTTCCGTGAGTGCGTCGGCGTCTCCTCATCGTTCTCCTTTACGTTCAGTCGATCACGCGGGTGTACTCGCTTCTCTTCCGTCTCGTCAAACTGCCGTCGTTCGTGAATCGTACATTCAGTCTGAGCATTTGAGGCAAACTTTTCCACCTCCAGGAAATCACGCCACGACTTTTCAGCTGAGTAGAGGATCCTCGGACGGAGCTGAAGTGGAGAGATATTACACTCGTCCAGCAGAAGCGGAATTATACCCGTTTAGGCCTCAATTTCATCATTGCCATTTTCCTAATAACGGACACGCTTCGCGGTCATCGGAATTGCAAAAGACGCCGAGTGGAAGTTTGCAAGTTGCGCTATCTGAGAGCATCAGCGCGACGATGCGAGTTCCTGAAATTCTCAGTCAATTAAAGCAAGTGATAGAAGAGAGGGCACCTCAGCTGGAGTGCAAATATTCGGGAAAAGGCTTCGCTGTAGGACATCCCGAGGGAGTTCAAATTGAATTGGAAGTGTGCGAAGGACCAGGTCCCGAACATAAAGGACTGAAGATGAGACGTATCTCAGGGGATAACTCCAAATATAGTCAACTATGTCAGGAGTTGATATCGTGCATGAACTCATAGCACTAAAGTTAGTTAGTGAATTAGTTAAAGACGAACCGTGAGAAACAAAATAGAAGAAAAAAATGTTCATTTTGGTTGTGCAACTTTTTTGTCCTAACGCCTTTATCCGCCTTTCCTTCCTCTTAGCATTTAAGTTTTATTTTTTATTTTATTTTAGCGTGGTGTAAAATAGTGTAAACTTGTTTTTAAATTCATGTTTCCATTTTTTGTTTCTGTTTTTAATCTTCTCTTCATCTTCCTTCGAATGATTTGGACAGCGACCCGCTTCTAGTCTGGGCTTCGTGTATTTGTTTTTATATTGAATTCTTTTCCCAGGGCTACTCACCACTCCATCCATATTAATATAAAACAAAAGGGTATGTACTTGTGTGAAGAAAATAACAAAAAAATTGTTTGTGTTGTGTTCAATGTTTTTTAAGTATGAATGTGTAATTTTCCATTTTTATCGTTTCATTTACGTTTTTTCCTTGAATTGTACGATGTTAGCTCTGATTTGTAAGATGGTTGTGTGATTTAAGATTTTTTTTTTTTTTTTTTTTAAACCTTCTTTTCTAATTGTGATTTATTAGTGAAGCACTCAGTCATATCAGTCACAATCTCAAAAGGCTGTTCGTATCGTTACTATTCTAGGTGAAAATACAAAATCATTCGTTCCTTTTCGGAAGGATCAAATTGCCACGTGTAAATACGTCATACAATAATAATAACATTACTAATAATAATAATTAATAATAATAATATATTGAGATAGACGGTTATATATATATATATATAAATATATTATATATATCTACGAAATGACAAAAGAAAAACACGCACGTTATATTATTTTCGAAAAAAAAAAACCGCAGTGCTTTACAGGAATTGGGGAAAGTTGTAAAAGGCTTAAAAAAAAAAATAAAGCTTTAGGTCTGTTTAATAGAGAAATCGTAAAGATATTAACAAGAAAAAAAAATAATAATTGCGATTAAATTTTTAATATTTGGTCGTGCTGTAAAGCAAAACCAAAAAATAAAAATTTAAGAAATTTAAGAAAAAATAATAATTCCCCTTCCTGTTCTGATTTTGTGATATTTAAACACTTGCTCTTCTGAATAAGATTCATTCCTGTAATTAACTTATTGAAAAGAAAACAGACAAATTTCCAGCGTTGACGAGCACTGAGCGAGAGGCATGTTATTTTTTTGTCCCTATACACTTGCCACTTTCGTGTTCAATGCTTAGAAGATGAAAGAAACATTGCTGAGTGAATCAGCGAGACAAAAAAAAATAAAAAAGATGAGAAAATGGTTTTTAACGTAGATTGAAGAAAAAAAGTGTTGTTCAAATTGCAGTTATGTAATTGTAGGTATTTTTCGATAGGAACTATTACTGAAGATGCATGTCTGTGCTCAAAAACAGGCGTGTCATTTATTGTGATAAGCCTAAATTAAAAAGAATTTCTATGGCCAAATAATAAGAATTTTGTTTCCGTAACTGTTTGCTCACTGGTTAGATATCTATATATAAAGGCAATGTGTTGTGTTTTATGAGTGAACGAGGACGAGACGTGAAATGATTAAAAAATAAGAAAAATTGGATGCCGTGAATTGCCTAAAAAATTTTTGCTGCTTTCCTTTTAAGATAGGTTAGAGATTGTTTGTTATTAAGAAGTTAGGTAAAATAACACGCTGCAAATTTCATTTGTCACTATTTATTGCTCCCGCGGGAGACGAGATTTTAATTAAAGTAAATATTAATAAAAGTCTTTTTATGTAAATATAACAAGAGGTAGTTTCGGCCACTCGAGGATTTTAGTCCGAAAATGTTACGTACAATCTCTTATCTTCGTGCATGGAAATATTGTTCCACTGATTGAGTTACGCTGCTAATGTTAACACGCAGGTAAAATTAAAACAAAAATACAAAAATAAGTTTGCTGCTGTTATCTTGTACATAAATTGTATAAAAAGAAACTTGAGGTTTTGTGAGTTGTGATTATTTCAAAATTTTTAATCACATATTGTAAAGACATTTGACATAAATGGCGAAGTAATTGGTAATTGGTTTTTGATTTTTGACTAGATTGATTCTCAGGTGAATAAATAAATAAATACTTATAATTATGATGCTGAACTACAGACTAGATCAAGAGTGAAAGAAAAATTTTTGTCGTTGTTAAACTTCATTATTTGCTATTTTATCCGTAACTAGGTTGATAAGAAGCCAATTGCGGTTGACCATGCTGCCAATAAACGTCGTTGCCACTTTCCTCAGAATTCGGAATCGACGGTGGATGGTAAAGTTCAACCGCAGTTTGATCCGGAGGCATCATGGAATAAGGGCTCGAATAACCCAGGTGACTCTGTGTATAAATAATTTAAAATTAATACCTGATCCGTGGTAAGTAAACGCAGTGTGCAATATTATTTATATTATAATTTACTTGTCCACCCCAGTAAGTGCCCTCGGGTGACCAAGTTGATAGTGTCGGATATATTGCATCGTATAGTGGAACTTCACTGGGTGTTGTCACGATGTGATCCAAATGAGCAATGTATCTTATAGCCAATCTGTAAAAGCCAAAATTCTAGCGCAAGGGGGTAAATTGTTGAGGTTAATAATTGTGTGACCTAAGTGACTCGATTTTTGATAATTTTTTTCCAGGTGGTTTGCAATATGGAAGTTTTTCTCGAAGTAGGTCGAACGCTCTGTTCATATCTCTCATTCTTGTTCGTTCACGATCGCACGCGCTTCTACGGTAATCTTTACGATAAAGTACTTTAGTGCACTGAATTTTGTGACGATCTTAGTATCACCTCTCTCTGTTTTAGGCTCGGTAGTTTGGGCTCGAAACCAATTTCGCCCTGTCGGCGTCGCTGTTAAAGTAGCTGGTGCTACCATCGACATCTGCAGGGGAACCATTTCGATTTCTTCAAATTTGAGAGAACTTTCATTTTGATTTTGCCAGTGAAGTTGCTGCGTAATTGCAGTTGAGTCATTACTTAGCTAAAACATAAATAACGAAAAAGGTAACAACGTAATGGTTTTATGATTGATTGATTCGGTCGTAAAATTTTTACTTGTTCTCCAGTCGTCTGAATTATAAGAGCGTTTGATGATGATGGTAGTTCCTGGCTTTCTCCAGCTTCGCCGTCTACCTGCGCGGGTGGAGAGTCCGTAGAATTATCTTTGGAGTGAATGACTAAATCCTGGGCTTCCTCCTGTTAATATTGGTAAAGGAATTGAGGACAAAATGTTAAGAGTCGTTAACTAGAATGTTAATTTTCACTTTGATTGTAGTGATAGTTATCCTGGTTCTTCGGTTCCTTAAGTTTCCAGATCGGATTCTGGTCGTGTGCTGTTCCATTTTTTACTCAAACGCCTCTTCACTCTGTTCACAACTGTAATTCAACAAGTGTTCACCTGAAAGAATTAGTACAGGTGCATGGATCGGACCACAATTCGCTGACGAGGGGGAGGAAAAATATTGAATTGGCGCATCTGCCAAACGTTTCAATCGTCACGATTTAATCACTTCTTTCGCGGTCCCCTCTGGTAAACGAGAATTATTATTTTACCACTAAATATTTCACACAACTTTCGCGTGTAAATTTATAAACTGTTTATTTTATTTACATAATTAATTTTCATCCTAAATTGCGAACATTTTTTTTGCATTAAGAAGTGTTGAAAAACAAAAGTGCTGATGATGAGTTAATCATTTGTTAACGACGAAAATTTTCTTAACTAGTAATATTTCAAGCTGACATATTTTAATATTAGTCGATGATATTTAATATTGAAAATATTCATTTACGGTCTACGCGCTGCACCTGCCAGTGAACGTCACAATTGGCGTGTGCCAATGTTGAGCAATTAGATGCTTGATCGGTGATGCCATCATTAATATAAAAAATAAATAACGTAAACACGGTGTAGGGTGTAAAATAGTATTCTAAAATAAACGTACAGAATCCGATTACGAGGAATTTAAAAAATAGTAAAATATTTTCTAACTTGTACAAAACGAAAGCAAATATTTGAGCAGTAACAAATTTTTTTTGTAAATTTTATAATTGTTGACATGCATTATTACAAATTTTTTTAATTTTACAGGTCCTGCTTACACATGGGACAAGTAAATCGTTCTTTAATGCATCGTCGCAAACAGTCTCCGTGAAAAATATGATTACACGGAGTGACGCGAGCGAAACGCATCGACTGAAGGCACACGGGACACACGTCGTCTCGTGCACGAACTTCCATCCACGTTGCATAGCGGTATTTAGAAAGTAAAGCTCTTTCTTTCTCGAGTGAAGCCCATTCTTTCTGACACAAACTTTTATAGGCGAGCCACACATTGGCATAAAACGCGAAGCAGGCGAATTTTAATTTCCAATTGAGGATTGCTGGGAATAGGAAAACGAACGACGTGAAGCAAACCGTCGCCTTGATGATGACGGGTGCCCACAATCCTTCGAGGGATTCTAAAATCTCAAAACCGAATCGTTCGAGAAGCGACGGCAAGTGCTCCGCGAACGTTTTTTCCGTGAGGATGTAGAAACAACCGGTGATGATAAGGTAAGTCCAAGTAGGTTTGTAATGTTCTAATCCTTGTTCCAAACCGAAAACGAGCAGTGTGAACACGACGGTGATGATAAACGTAACTGCTTTGGTGAATTCCAAGGTGATCTTAACAGTCGTCATCGCCAGGTGTTTGACGTTTGTTGTGTTTGATATTCGTACGTAAGGACTCCAATCTTCTTTGAAAATGAGTTGTTTTACGTAAGAGTAGCAGTAGGCTAGGACGTTGTAGAACATGAGGGAATACAATCCGGTGAGTTTTTGAGTCGGGCATAGAAGTTGATCCGTGAGCGTGAAAAATGTAATTTGAGTGAAGATGGCTTGGAGATTCTTCATATCTAAATAACAATCTTCCGCTCGGTTTTTATACGACAGAACTTTATCTATGGCAACACGAGCATGTCCTGAAAATTTACAGATTTTTGTAACGATTTTATTTAAGAAAGATTATCGAACGGCAGATTGTTTACTTTTTAACGTTTCCTCTGTGGTTTTCAAAAATTGGGTCAGCTTGTTTAAAGGCCAGTTGTGAATGAGGATTGGTAGAATGAGAAGTGAATAAACCATACTGATACTGGTGATTAAGAAAGGACTGTAGTATCGCATGAGATAAGGCATAAGGAGAACTGCTGACATAAGACAAACTGCAAATAGAAATAGTTAAAGTTAAATCTTATAAATAGGACGAATGGCCTAACTATAGTCGTCTATTACACACGTGAGTTTTGATTTTTAGCCCACGGTTTCCTGTCTGGGTGAAAGGCACTGATTGAGCAATAGCGATTTTAAAATTAGCATCTTGGCTCTCGGTAATGTTTTCCAAATGCGCATTTAACGGCAAGAGGTTTGCATCGCTACTTTCAGCGTTAGCTAAAACTGCGAATCAATTAATATTGCTGTTTTTGCGAATTCAACGCGCTTATCGTTGATTTGTATTTACCATTACTTCCTAATTTTTAGAATTTTCTCATTTTTTTGTAAATTTTGATATCTACGATTTCATGACATTTAACATTTTGGTTTAGGCGGGTATCATGCGAAAGTTATTATTACATTCACAAGTTATGGTCAAGTGATTCAAAAAAACAATTGGTGTTGTAGAATACAAATAATTCTTACCGATTTTTGTTTGCTTTTCATCTTGCGCTTTATCTTGTTCCTTATGTGATAAAGATAGTGACCGCAGTCTAGCAC
Organism: Stigmatogaster subterranea; assembly: GCA_034696085.1. Taxonomy (NCBI): domain Eukaryota; kingdom Metazoa; phylum Arthropoda; class Chilopoda; order Geophilomorpha; family Himantariidae; genus Stigmatogaster; species Stigmatogaster subterranea. The sequence goes on along the minus strand of JAQIWS010000734.1, from coordinate 1,264 downwards.
GCACACGAGTTATCATTCCCATGTCGCGTAAGGTTGTGATGTGGCAGAAATGTCACATCCAACAAGGGATGTTCGCGTTCAATGAACAAGCCCAACCCAACGCACTGCCAATAAGGCGTCTCAAAATATTTCTCCGTCACATGACGCAATGCGTAGTTTACTCATCCCATTTTTGTTCGTTTGCTTTTTCCGTTTATAGAATGTTGTCATATGCCACGTCTCTAAAGCGGTGTATTGGTTAAGTCGTGACAAAAACGCGTGATCATGACAGATTGCCGCACTAGAATTCGTCGCATTGCGTGAATAATACCGGGTGGTAAAAGGTAATTTAAATCCTCTTACAAAATTTTTAAAAAACGAAAGGACAATTTTGAAAATTGGTTAGGTGTTTAAACTCTTGAATTTAATGTCAAAATATCAGTACGTCAATGGAAGAGTGTTGATTTATTTTTTCGTTCCATTAAATTTAGCGGGTTACTGGCGTCACGTTGCCAACACAACTTCAAAAATGACTTGTCAGCTACGAAACGACAAGAAATTACCAAAATGTCAGTTTGGCTTCAGTGACGAATAATACAATTTATGTTAAATTTTCACAAGTAAGCATTTTGTTTTGTTTTATTTTAAGTCGACTAAAAGTTTACAATAATACAGTAATTTAAAAGTCGTGATTATTTGTGAAATGGAAAATATCTATTCTTCGTTTTTACATTTTGTAGTCAATGAGAAAAACATTTGACGAATTATTACTGAACAACCCCTGTGTTTAAAAGGATTGATCTGTGGATTTACAACCGTTAACCTAGGACACACTCTCACAAGTATTGGCGCCAACAAAAAGTAATTGCAATTTTTTTTTAATTTGACCACAATTGTTTTCTATGTAAAATTTCGTATCATGGTAGATTGTTTGAAGTTGTACGACCTGCTTGGTATTTTCAAATCAGAGAAATGGTATTCTATCCGTATGTAAACACCGAGGTTTGCGCACCTCGTACATTAGGCGCACCGCGTACAATGTAGCCACCAACTCCCAAACAACAAAACCACAATATTTTAACCGCCTGGTAGATTCGTGACCTGAGCGTTAATTTCGCCCCAAAAATTTTCTAAAACCTTGAATTTTCTTTATTTTCAGTGTAATCTTGGAGTTAGAAAATAATTTTTTTCTCCAAAACGGTGACATAGAGAGCAAAACTACGACTTGGGTGATGTTCAGGAAGGTAAAACGCATCCGATTATGTAAAAAAATCAGCATCAAAAT
>JAQIWS010000733.1:0-16642 GCA_034696085.1 Stigmatogaster subterranea | reverse complement strand
ATTGAGTGATCAAATCAGCTCTAATTCCTGTGAATCTAGGTTACTTCCTTCCAACGATTATTTGATGTTGGCTTTGGAGTTGATATATAAAAGTCTAAATATGCAATTAATTTTGAGCGAGTGGCGCTCGCGCTTTTGAAGGTTGGTGGAGCAAATGAACAGTCGCAGTACGTACAGTATTGTTAATTATGCAATAAACTATGCTTTTATTGCTTTTGTCAAGTACTAATTGTATCTTATTTCTCAAGTATACTGTATTTGTAAAGCGTATTTCCTCAGTTTATTCAAATTTTCCGTTCGTACCTAAAAATCTCGTCGACGTTAGATGACTTCAAGCATTTTGGTCAATATGCAACTGCCAGCAATTGTTGAATTAAGCAAATCGTAGCTGTTCTAGCACTAGATAAGAGATTACTTCACAAGATTGCTAGTTCAATAACCGAAACATATCGCGATTTTTCTACTTTGTTTTAAATGTATGGAAGAAAAATATCTACAATTGATATGAAACAATTGAAATATATTTTTTCCGACGATCAATTTAAATTTTCTTCCGCCTCAATCTAATGTCAGTCTTCCAAACCAAATTTCCCGAAACTAAAATCACAAATCATCAACGTTTGTTTCCCTTCAATCTCTTCGTTCAAAGTGATACCTAACTAACGGGTATAAATTTAAAAAAAAAGTGTGCGCGTAAATTACTAAAATGCTCGTCGATCCTATAAAGAATCTAAAAATATTTCCATATTTTTGGGATAATTCGTAAAAAATTCATACAGATTCGAAATAGTAATTATTCTTGACCGAGGGGCATGCGCGATCATAAACACAACAGAGATTCTCACAAACAAGCCGTGTATATACATAGTTGAAATGCCATAGGCGAAAATACTGTAATAACGATGTATGTGGAGTGTTTACGCTAATTATCAGTCGCAGTAATGTGTTATTAAATTTTTATTGCATTTGTATGTAGTAGGTGCATCTTAATTCTCGGATGTGATTGGAAGTGTTTCAGGAACAGTTTTGTGTGCGCAGCATTTTATTTGTAACTTTTAATTACCGTACTGACTGCGCGATTTCCTTCTCCAAGCTTTCAACTTCTTTATTAAGATTATTTAGGATAGTTTCTACTTCGTCTTGTGTTTTAATTAAACCGGTATCCACTTTTAAACTGAATTGAGCTACATCGTTTAAGGTAAACGCTCCAAACGTAATACCTAAACGAAAAAAGTCGATAAATTCTGGATGTTATTATTACGCATTAACTGAAAATTTCTTACCAACATCCACTCCCGCTGCTAAAAAGAAACTCGTCGTCAAAAATTCTTTTCCTTTGAAATACACCGGCCACCGAGGTCCGGGCACGTTGGAACAAATTCCACTCATTCGAGGAATTTTATGCAGCAGTGACGTAACGAAGTTGGGAACGGAATTACAACAATTGATGATTGTATAGTACAGCGCTAACAATTGAGGAGAATTTTTTAGTTCGTCCATTCGTTTTTTCGTCAACATCAAACGTTTAAGCGCCGTTGTTTCTTGAACCGCAAAATTAAAAAAAGTTGCGGAGGTATAATTAGTAAACCTGGCAGTTGTGTTATGACTGTGCAGAGAAATAGGTACATAAAATCTTAGATGTTCAGGAATTTTCGCGTTTTTATCAATCAGGAACGCTCTTAAAGCACCGGCGATGCAACACATGAGCACGTCATTAATGGTGGTTCCGGTCGCATTTTTAATTCCTTTTAAACGAGTCAAGGAAATATGTCTGCTAAGACCCGCGAGTTTTACACCAGTGAGAGGAGGATTGACCAGTATATTACAATCACGGATAATCAACATGTCTTCCACCAACTGACCGATTCCATGTAGTAAAGCGTCGACGACTTTATAAAGCCTAGTCATTAAGGGTAATTTATGTTGCGTTCTCGCGGGTGGTAAAATTTCATCGCGTCGTTCGTCGAACATGCAAGAATTATACATACGGACTGTAGAGACTCCGTCAGAAATACCGTGATGATATTTGTGGACTAGACACGTGTGAAGACCGGGTTTTAATCCGGGAAAATTTTCGTCTAAATGAATCAGAGTAAAGCTCCACAACGGCTGGTTTCTGGGAAGAGGCTTCGATACGATCTCTCCGAACACGCGGTGAAGCTCTTCGTTCGTCTTTACGCAGGAATCGTATGCGGAAAAATGATCATCGACGCGGAAGTTTGGTTTCATCGTCCAGAACAAATAGCCAAACTCTAAATGTAAACATTGACGGAGTTTCAAATGCGTCCATCGTCCGTCTAGATTCTGAGGTTGAAGCCAACTTTTCTCAACGTGATTTCGGAGCGACGGGAGATCTACACGACCTTCGATCACGTTAATGACAACTATTTCGTAAAGATTAGTTTTCTTTTCGGACATAAAAAAAGCATCTCTCGCGGATACGAACTCCACGGGTTGGTCGTATTTGTGATCCAAATACCACTTGATAAAAATTCGAATAATTCGACCGATTATGGCTCCCGCATATAACGATATCGCGAATGCTACGCCCAGTAGAGTACTGAAAACTCGTAATAATTTCATTACGGAAGATTGTAGCTATTTCTAACTGCAGTCTATTTGAGAAGGGTACTTATATGGGGGAATTATTTCCTTGTGTAACAAGTGTGCTCCACATTCAAATCTACAAATAAATAATAAAACATCAGTTTGTATGTTTACGAAAAATAGAACGATTTTTATCCTCGAAAATCAAAGATTTAATACTTGTACAATAACGCATTATACAACGGCGACTGCATTTCGCATCAATCGACCATTTTTCCAGCAAATACACGAAAAAAGTCCCTCGTTTTTGAACTTGGAATCTAACAAGACCATCGTTTTTGACAAAACTAATTAAGTTTAGTTCAATATTTTTGCGACCATTGAGAAAAACTGACGAACATTGCTGTATTGCTCATAATCATTGTCGTAAAATTTATATACAGTACTTTTTTTTCCTCCTAGGCGAACTATATTAAAGAACATTTTTAAAAATTAGAATTATTGGTTGTTCCTTTCAGCGTCTAAATGTACAAAAAAATTGTAAACTGAATTGAGGACAGGACATTAAAAAAATTATTAACAATTAATAATGCCAACACATTGAATTCGGTTTTTATCTCGATTCGTTGGGATGTTCCGGCAGAATATGAGGTTATCGAAGAAATAAAACTTTTTATTGTGTAAAACAATAAATTAATATATAAAAGGAAAATCGTTAAATGATAAATAACACTTGCATATTGAGCTATACATCAGTGATATGCACATGTTAATCAAAATTCATAAACTTACAGCTGTGGAATAAAATAGCACGACGAAGTACCGAATCAACTTCGACTCATTTTGCTTAGTAGGATATAATAAAATTCCGTGAAAGAAATCCTCACTTTTGCCTATCTTTTACCACACTATACCTCACATTTATCTCATTATACCTTGCTTTGGTAGTGATACTTTGGTCGCCTGTAAGTTCTTTTAATTTGTACTCCTGAGTGTCGCCGAGGTTGCTTTAATTTTGAATAAATTTGGTTTATAATGAGATGTAAGCGAGCGTATTAAACTGTCGAGACTGTGGAACGTAAAAAATCGTACCAATTGCGAGCAGACACAAACCAATTTTCTAGGGCTCAGGTAGAGGAGGCTGCGCCGAGTGGATCAAAATGTTAGTTTTCATTTGGTGTTTAGTTTATGGTGAAAATTTATATCGATGAATTCTACACTTGGTAAAACTTTAGTTGTGTGATATTTAAAATCGACGAATTTACTTGTTTAACGATGAAACATGAATGATGTGAGCTAACTAGTACATTCCCGATATATGTAATACTAATTACGGAGTAATTTTTAGGAAAACGAACCCATTTACAAATATACGGTATGTCAGGTATCAGGCGTGGTGGATGGGCGCGAGCAGCCCATCACAGCGACCGTATTCATTACGTAATTGGATGAACACCTGTTTCTTAAAACGGAAATGTCGACAATCGAAGCAGTGGCGCAAGATAACCATTTCAAATTAAATAAATTGCACGATTATTAATGCCATGTGTACGAGTAGACTTTGCCCATTTTTCTGCAGTGTGTGTCTTGTGTAGGAATAATTTTATTTACTTTCCGCTCGCGAGTTTTAACTGCTGACTTTGTGCCATTTCGTTCTCCAAGTTTTCAACTTCTTTAGTAATATTGTTTAAAATAACGTATACTTCATCTTGCGTCTTGATTAAACCGGTATCCACTCTTAAGGTGAATTGTGCCACATCCTTCTGCGTAAAGGCTCCGATCATAAAACCTGAACAAAAAATTCGAAAATGTCTAAAAGGTATCATTACACGCACAAATAAAAATTTTCTTACCAACGTTCACTCCGATCGCTAAAAAGAAACTCGAAGCCAAAAATTCTTTTTCTTTAAAAAACACCGGCCACCGAGGTCCGGGAACGTTGGAAAAACCTCCACTCACTCGTGGAATTTTAAGAAATAGTGACGTAATGAAATTTGGAATGGAAGAACAGCAACTTATCATAGTGTAGTACATCGCCAACGCTTGAGGAGAAGTTTTTGCTTCGTCCATTCGTCGTTTCGTCAACATTAATCGTCTAAGCGCAGTTGTTTCTTGAACCGCAAAATTATGAAAAATTGCGGAGGTATAATTAATAAATATGGTAGGAGCTTTAGAGCCGTGCAAAGAAACGGGTATATAAAATCTTAAATGTTCCGGAATATCCGCGTTTCTGTCAATCAGAAAAGTTCGCAGAGCACCGGCGATACAACTCGTGAGAACGTCGTTTATAGTGGTTCCAGTCGCGTTTTTAATTCTTTTTAAACGAGACAAGGGAATAGATTCGCTTATGCCCACGAGTTTAATACCCGTGAGAGGCGGTTTGACGAATATGTTGTGGTCGCGGGTAATGATCAAATCCTCCACCAACATAGCGACTCCTCGTACAAAAATGTCGAGCATCATGTAAATCCTGTTCGTTAAAGATACGTTACGTTGTACCCTCGCCGGTGGCTTAAATTCCTCGCGTTGTTCATCGAGTAAAGCGTTAAACATGGTAACCGTAGACATTCCGTCACAAACGCCGTGATGGTATTTATGAATTATGCAAGTGTGCCGACCAGGTATTAATCCGGGAAAATTTTCGGCTAAATAAATTAGCGAGTAGCTCCATAGTGGTCGGTCTCTTGGGAGTGGTTTCGTCGAAATCTCTCCGAGGATACGGTGAAGCTCTTCGTTCGTCTTCGGGCAAGAATCATGTATAGACAAATGATCGTCGACGCAAAAATCTGGTTTCACCGTCCAAAAGAAATAACCGAGTTCTGAGTGTAGACATTGACGGAGTTTCAAATGCGACCAACGCCCGTCCAGATTCTGCGCTCGCAGCCACTTTTTCTCTATTTCGTGACGAAAAGTGGGGAGATTTACGCGATCTTCGACCACGTTAAGGCCAACTATTTCGAAAAGATTTTTTTTTTTTTCTATCATATAAATCGCATCTCTGCTGTTTGCGAATTCCACGGATTGACCGTACTTGTAATCCAAGTACCATTTAACAAAAATCCGAATAAATCGACCGACCACGGCTCCCACGTAAAGCGACAGCGCGAATCCCAAGCCAAGAAAAAAACTGAAGACCCGCATTAATTTCAGCATTCTCGACTGGGCTCGCTCGTTAATGCGAACTAAGTGAGTGGAACACGTATTTAAATGAACTTTTCTCTTTGTAAAATGTGTGGTCCAGCTGTGACTTTTAATATTGGAAATAAAGAACAATATGTACGAACGATTTCACCATCAGACCTTATTGTGGGAGAATAAAAAATGCTAATTCTTTATCAGGGTCAATATACAAAAATTTGTAAATATATTTTTATTGTAAATATTCAGCTAGTAACGATGATTTTTTCCTTAAGGAAAAAGCAATAAGGAACGAGCATTAAGGAAAAGATCATCATTATATCTCACCAACACGCTTAATTTTTTTTTTACAATAGTTGTATTTAACTCAAACTTGAAATGAACTGGTACAAAGAATAATATTGCAGTAAACTCGGGGTAAACAGAATTCAATTCTCTTTTCATTTCTATTCATTGGATTATTCCTGCAGAAAACGTCTGTACCGAACTGAATAAAACTGGCATTGAACGATAATAGCTGATAATAGTGATAATAGTGATAATAGAAAACCCTAAATAATTAAATGAGATGCTGCAATGAAAGCTTTAGCAGATTATTGCTGTTCTCTTTGTGCGAACATGCAATTGGGTAATCGCAATATGAAGAAAATGTGTTGAATATACAAAACTACAATCGCGGAATAACATTGTGCAACACGCAGCAGTACTAATTTGGACGCATTTTTTTAAAAGTGCGGTAATCTCAAAAAGCGAGGACATATTTATGTAATCATGTGAGGACGGAAAACTTTTGTACGCGAGTATACAATCTTTTAGAATTTTTATTTAACTTTTGGAGCGCGTGTAAAATATCGTCGTGATTAGTGGATTAGTCTAGTCCACTAATTACGATATCGTTAAAGTCCGTAGATCATTTTTGGCTCGTCAATGAACATCGTGTCAACTTTCGAGCCAAACTAAATAGGTAGTACCACTTTTGGAGTCAAAAGTCGAAATTCCATAGTTTTTACCGACAAATACAGGTATTGCAGATTATAAAATCATAATTGTTTGCCGACGTTAAGGAGGCGTTGGTACGAAAGGATATCAATTCTTACATTATCACTGTCGTGTAAAGCAGATGAGACAAGAAGTACGGAAATTGAACGGAAATTGAACGTAAAAGAACGATTAAAGTTCGGATAAAAACGAGACAATTTCGCCGAAATAAGCACGGAACAGTGAAGCGGATGATAAATAATCGTCCTACTTCACGCTACTCGATGAAACGTCAAATAAACGCACGGGTGCATGCGTGACGGAGAAACAAGTTTATTCCGTAAAATTTCACGAAAGAAACAAAATTTAAATTAAAAAAACCCCGTGATATTCGTAACAACATTCAAACAAAATATTGAAATAAGATGCGAAACTTAAAACTAAAACTAAAAAGTATACATACAAACTAAAATTAAAATCAAAACCATCGGTATCGAACAAACAAGAAAAGTAAAAAAAAAAAAATTAAAACAACAGAGAACGTGAAAAATAATAACGAAAACAGATATTTTAGAGTTAAAGAAGAATTGAAAACATCTCTCCTCTAAATATGTAAAGTGTCAGCCCTGGTGGAACAAAAATTATGACGTCCAGGTGATGGCGAAAGATATATAAATCGTGTTGTACATCGTTAAATGCTTCTAGTGTACATAGACTTTGCGCCTTTTTCTATAACGTGTGTCACGAATAATTTTATTTATTCTATGTACTCGCAAGTTCCAACAACTGATTATGTGCGATTTCATTCTCTAAGTCTTTTATTTCTTTAGTAATATTGTTTAAAATAGAGTATACTTCCTCTTGCGTCTTGATTAAACCGGTATCCACTCTTAAGGTGAAGTGAGCCAAATCGTTCTGCGTAAACGCTCCGATCGTAAAACCTGAATAAAAATTTAGAAGTGTCGTAAATGTATCGATATGCACAAACAAAAGATTTTCTTACCAATGTCCACCCCGATCGCTAAAAAGAAACTCGTCGCCAAAAATTCTTTTCCTTTAAAAAACACCGGCCACCGAGGTCCGGGCACGTTAGAAAAAACTCCACTCGCGCTAGGAAATTTTAGAAAAAATTTCGTAACGAAACTTGGAATGGAAGAACAGCAATTCATCACCGTGTAGTACATCGCCAACGCTTGAGGAGAAGTTTTTATTTCGTCTAATCGTCGTTTCGTCAACATTAATCGTCTAAGCGCAGTTGTTTCTTGAACCGCAAAATTATGAAAAATTGCGGAGGTATAATTAATAAATTTGGTAGGAGCTTTAGAGCCGTGCAAAGAAACGGGTATATAAAATCTTAGGTGTTCCGGAATATCCGCGTTTCTGTCAATCAGAAAAGCTCGCAGAGCACCGGCGATACAACTCGTGAGAACGTCGTTAATAGTGGTTCCAGTCGCATTTTTAATTCTTTTTAAACGAGACAAGGGAATAGATTCGCTTATGCCCACGAGTTTTATACCCGTGAGAGGCGGTTTGACGAATATGTTATGGTCGCGGGTAATGATCAAATCCTCCACCAACACGGCGACTCCTCGTACAAAAATGTCGAGCATAGTGTATATCTTATTCGTTAGAGATACGTTACGTTGTATCGTCGCCGGTGGCTTAAATTCCTCGCGTTGTTCATCGAGTAAAGTGTTAAACAAGGCAACCGTAGACATTCCGTCACAAATGCCGTGATGGTATTTATGAATTATGCAAGTGTGTCGACCAGGTTTTAATCCGGAAAAATTTTCGGCTAAATAAATTAGCGAGTAGCTCCATAGCGGTCGGTCTCTTGGGAGTGGTTTCGTCGAAATCTCTCCGAGGATACGGTGAAGCTCTTCGTTCGTCTTCGGGCAAGAATCATGTATAGATAAATGATCGTCGAGGCAAAAATCTGGTTTCACCGTCCAAAAGAAATAACCGAGTTCTGAGTGTAGACATTGACGGAGTTTCAAATGCGTCCAACGTCCGTCCAGATTCTGCGCTCGCAACCACTTTTTCTCTATTTCATGTCGAAAAGTGGGAAGATTTACACGATCTTCGACAACGTTAAGGCCGACTACTTCCCAAAGATTGGTTTTCTTTTCAAACATAAAATAGGCATCGCCGGGGGTTGCGAACTCTACGGATTGGTCGTATTTGTAATCTAAGTACCATTTGATAAAAGCCCGAATAATTCGACCGATTACGGCTCCCGCATACAACGACAACACGAATCCCAAACCAAGAAAAGAACTGAATACACGCATTAATTTCATTATTCTCTATCACGCTCACTTCTTTCTGCGAAATAAGTGCGAAATAAGTGCGCGGATCAGATATATAAAGGATTTTTTCTCATTGTAACGGATATTTTTTTTTTTTAACCATTTTAATTTTCAAAATTAATAATTTTCCTGCGAGCGATATTATCATCACACCTGGAAATTTCTGTGCGGTAAACACATTATAGATAATTCGTAATCAGATACAAAAGGATATAATTGAGCAGGCTGTTTGTGTAAAGATGAGCATTAAGGAAAACTCAACATTATATCTCAACAACATGTTTGCTTTTAATACGTGTAAACATTTAAAGAATTAATTTTCGTAAACTTAGAGGGCAATTTTTTTCAACGGTTGAGTGTTCGTAATCAAAAATAGGCGTACGTAACAAATGTGCGTACGTTACTCATACTCACGTGTAAGAGCATTGCAGGTGTGGTCTTTGTGAGAAAAAACGAATGGCCAATTGCGATACACGTGCAAATTATAGGTATAGACTCAAAAGAGCTACAGCTGTGGAATAAGATAGAGCAACGAAATGCCGAATTAATTCAACGCTTTTTGATTAATGAGATAACCTCAACAATCTTTTTCTAAAGCTTCGAGCTCGAGTAGAATATCGTGCAGAAGTTCGTCGATTATTTCTTGTTTTTCTATGAGCGCTGAGTCAACTTTCAATCCGAATTGAATATCATTTTTGTAGCTGAAAATCGAAATGCCCAATCCTGAAACGAGATTGTTTTAAACGATAAATTCTGCAGAATGTAAAATCAAAATTTTTTACCGATGTTGGGAGGCAAAGGTACGAAAAAACCCATTCTTACGACCTCGTTGCCTGAAATGTAACGAGTTTCCGTTGGTCCGAAGACATTGGAAATGACGCAAGTGGATTTAAAACTTCGCGCTAAGACATCCGTAACGCATCTAGGATAAATATTACTCGCCGACTCGACGATTAATTGAAAGACGGTGGCCTGATTAGTGTCTTTTACAGCGTTCATATTTATCTTCGTCGTTAAAAGTCGAGCTCTAGGAGTGGATTCGTCAGACGCGCCGGAAAAAAATATTAGAGAAGTATTATTTTCACAACGAGGTTCTCGCTTCCAATCGTGCATGGAAACCGGTAAGATTTGAGATATTGCTTTAGGAATTTGGCCTTTTTTAAGAAAGTGGGAGCGCATAGCACCCGCGATGCACGACATGAGAACGTCATTTACCGTAGTTTTAGTCGCGTTTCTTACTTTTTTAACGCGGTTCAACGACATCGGTTTTGAAAATCCGAATAGTTTTATACCAGTAAGAGTCTTCCCTCGTAGAATGTTCTTGTCGTCGCGTTTTATAAACCAGTTGTAAAATATTACGCTGGGGGCATTTGCAACCGCATTAACCACCTGCTTTAAAATCATCGATACCGAGGTGCGTTTATGTTGATTCGCAGTGGGTATGATTTTTTCGGTCGTTAATTGATCGTACAAATGTAAGTAATGCAAACGCAGAGTCGAAACCCCGTCCGACAGACCGTGGTGGTTGGCTATGCACACGAGATGATGCGGTCCAGATTCTAATCCCGGATAATCGTCCGCCAAGTCGACTAAAGTAATGGCCCACGGTGACAACGCTTTTTGAAACGGACGGTCGAATATTTCCGCTAGACATCTATGCATTTCGCTATCGTTTTTCAGTTCGAGGTCATTTCGATGAAAGACGTGATTTTCCACGCGGAAATCGTTTTCAGGCATCCAAAATAAATATCCGAATTCGCAACGTAGTTGTTGGGTGAACTTCCAATACGTTAACCGTCCGTCCTCGTTTTTCGCCCGCATCCAAATTGTGTCAATTCGATTTTGCAAACGAGAAACGTCGGCTTTGCCTTTGACGACGATGCAAATGTTGCAGTGCGAGCGATTCTTCTCCGCATCTAAAGCAAACGCTGCATCATTGCTGGTTAGAAATTCCACCGGGCATCCGTATTTTCTCCGGAGGTACAAACCCACGACAAAATCGCGAAAGATCCACAGAAATAATTTTATAAGTAAGTTGACTAACAGTATCGCGAGTATTAAAAAACTCAATACGTACGACGCACATTTTCGCAACATCGTTCGAGACTGCGATTCACTCAATGAGAAAATCGTAAAACGCTGCGTGGGGAAAAGAATAATCAATAGAAACAATTACAACCCACACGGGCCGCGGGCCGCGGTAACTTTTCTACTCTCTCGAAATCTTTCGCAATATCGTAATTTTGCTATCCTATAACACAGAAAACAAAGCAATAAATCGCATTTTCAATCTGGTCACCAAATGATTTGAACAAATGATTCGTAATCTCACTCGTGGATTGAGGCGAAATTTTTACGACAATTTACTATAGTATAAGTGAGTGTGTGACAGCTGCCGGCTGCTGGGTAAAAGTGAGATTTTAAGATATATTGAACTACAGTTGCGGAAACCGAGGCTCGAATTAAAATCGTGCGAAAAACTTCACAATTCGAGTAATCCTCGTGTACGGAAGAATAGCGTCCACAATCACTTCAATTTCGCACAAGTGTTCCATTTTAAGTACTGTACTTTTCAAGCAGAGTAACGATTGATTTAAGGAATAAGGATCCAGGTAAATTATGGGGTTTTTTTTTTAAATATGTATTTCTGTCATCGCCACGAATTAATTTACTTATTTCAATTTCACATGTTAATTCTAAAAATAAGGCAATGACTACTGATTAATCGGAGAAAATTGAGAGGAAAAATGCGTAAATAAAAATAGATCGAAGTTAAACCCGCACAAAAAGCATAGCTTTGGAAAGGCTTCATAATCCACGAATGGATAGCTATCTGTGCGATTTACTTTATTTATGCTTGTTTTTCAGTTTTCTCCAATTACTCAATACCGTATTTTTGGAATTAAAATGTGAAATTGAAATTAGTAACTCCGTTCAGAATAACTCATGTGTCTAGGCGTTAGACATTAGTGCAAAACAATTTAATATAAGAAATGACGTTGGTGCAAAGAATAATAAATAAAAAAATTCAAGGTACAGACTCAATCTATTTTTATCTCTATTCATATTCTATTAGATATTAGAGGAGTTGAAAAGGCCCAGCACATTGCTGCTATTCTCTTTTGAGAACAAGCAAATTTCCCATTACCGTACGACTGCAACAGCTGTGGAATAAAATTGAGCAAAGAAATGCCGACCTAATTTCAACGCTCTTTGATTAATAAGATAATCTCAACAATCTTTTTCTAACGCTTCTAGCTCGCGTAGAATATCGTGTAGAAGTTCGTCGATAATTTCTTGTTTTTCGATGAGCGCCGAGTCAACTTTCAATCCGAATTGAATATCATTTTTGTAGCTGAAAATTGAAATGCCCAATCCTGAAACGAAATTGTTTTAAACGATAAACCTTGCAGACTGTAAAGTCAGAAATTTTTACCGACGTTGGGTGGCGAAGGTACGAAAAACCCGATTCTTACGACTTCGTTGCCGGAAATGTAACGAGTTTCCGTTGGTCCGAAGACATTGGAAATGCAGCAAGTGGATTTAAAACTTCGCGCTAATACATCCGTAACGCATCTAGGATAAACATTACTCGCCGACGCGACGAATAATTGAAAGACGTTGGCCTGTTTAGTGTCTTTTACAGCATTCATATTTATCTTCGTCGTTAAAAGTCTAGCTCTAGGAGTGGATTCATCAGACGCGCCGGAAAAAAATATTAGAGCCGTATTATTTTCAAAACGAGGTTCTCGCTTCCAATCATGCATGGAAACCGGTAAGATTTGAGACATAGCTTTAGGAATTTGGCCTTCTTTAAGAAAGTGGGAGCGCAGAGCACCCGCGATGCACGACATGAGAACGTCATTTACCGTAGTTTTAGTCGCGTTTCTTACTTTTTTAACGCGGTTCAACGACATCGGTTTTGAAAATCCGAATAGTTTTATACCAGTAAGAGTCTTCCCTCGTAGAATGTTCTTGTCGTCGCGTTTTATAAACCAGTTGTAAAATATTACGCTGGGGGCATTTGCAACCGCATTAACCACCTGCTTTAAAATCATCGATACCGAGGTGCGTTTATGTTGATTCGCAGTGGGTATGATTTTTTCGGTCGTTAATTGATCGTACAAATGTAAGTAATGCAAACGCAGAGTCGAAACCCCGTCCGACAGACCGTGGTGGTTGGCTATGCACACGAGATGATGCGGTCCAGATTCTAATCCCGGATAATCGTCCGCCAAGTCGACTAAAGTAATGGCCCACGGTGACAACGCTTTTTGAAACGGACGGTCGAATATTTCCGCTAGACATCTATGCATTTCGCTATCGTTTTTCAGTTCGAGGTCATTTCGATGAAAGACGTGATTTTCCACGCGGAAATCGTTTTCAGGCATCCAAAATAAATATCCGAATTCGCAACGTAGTTGTTGGGTGAACTTCCAATACGTTAACCGTCCGTCCTCGTTTTTCGCCCGCATCCAAATTGTGTCAATTCGATTTTGCAAACGAGAAACGTCGGCTTTGCCTTTGACGACGATGCAAATGTTGCAGTGCGAGCGATTCTTCTCCGCATCTAAAGCAAACGCTGCATCATTGCTGGTTAGAAATTCCACCGGGCATCCGTATTTTCTCCGGAGGTACAAACCCACGACAAAATCGCGAAAGATCCATAGAAATAATTTTATAAGCAAGTTGACTAACAGTATCGCGACTATTAAAAAACTCAATACGTGCGACGCACATTTTCGCAACATCGTTCGTGACTGCGATTCACTCAATGAGAAAGTCGTGAAACGCCGCGTGGGCAAAAAGAATCGTCAATAGACACAATTACAACGCACTCAATGACTATTTTTTTTAACGTGAGCCGCGGTAACTTTTATACTCTCTCCCATCCCTCCTCCCCACCTTTTTCGCAATAACGTAATTTTTCTATCCTATAACATAACGCGATAAATCGCATTCTCAATCTGGTCAACAAATGATTTGAACAAATGACTCGTAATCTCACTCGTGGATTGAGGCGAAATTTTTACTATAATTTACTATAGTATAAGTGAGTGTGTGATAGCTGCCGGCTGCTAGGCACAAGTGAGATTTTAAGATCAATTGTACGGTTGCGGAAACTGAGCCTCGAATTAAAATCGTGCGATAAACTTCACAATTCGAGTAATCCTCGTGTACAGAAGAATGGCGTCCACAATCGAAAAAATACTCAAAAAATTCAACGAATTAGGACCCAGGTAAATTTTTTTTTTTAATATACCTTTCTGTTATCGTCATTAATTACTTTACTTATTTCAATTTTAATTTCAGGTACTGACTACTGACTAATCGGAAAAAATTGAAAAAAAACGCGTAAATAAAAATAGATTGAAGTTAAACTCGCACATAAAGCATAGCTTTGGAAGGACTTCATGATACACGATTGGGTAACTGTCTGTGCGAGTTACTTTATTTACGCTTTTTTTTTTTTTTCAATTTTCTCCTATTAATCAATACCGTATTTTTAGAATTAAAATGTGAAATTGAAATTAGTAACTCCGTTCAGAACAACTCACGTGTCTAGGCGTTAGACATTAGTGCAAAAACAATTTATTATAAGAAATGACATTGGTGCAAAGAATAATAAATAAAAAAATTCAAGGTACAGACTCAATCGATTTTTATCTTGATTCATATTCTATTAGATTTTAGAGGAGTTGAAAAGGCCCAGCACATTGCTGCTATTCTATTTTGAGAACAACCAAATTTCCCTTTGCCATTACCCTATGTGTGCAACAGCTGTGGAATAAAATTGAGCAACGAATTGCAGATCTAATTTCATCGCTTTTTGATCAATAAGATAAAATCTCAACAATCTTTTTCCAACTCTTCCAGCTCGTTTAGAATATAGTTTAGAAATTTGTTCAAGATTTCTTGTTTGTCGATGATCGCCGAGTCAACTTTCAATCCGTACTGAATATCATTTTTGTAGCTGCATATTGAAATGCCCAATCCTGAAACGAAATTGTTTTAAACGATAAATCTTGCAGACTGTAAAATCAGAAATTATTACCGACGTTGGGCGGCGATGGTACGAAATAACCCATTCTTACGACCTCGTTGCCGCAAATATAAGCCGTTTCCGTGGGTCCGAAGACGTTAGAAACACTGCAGGCAGATTTCATACAACGCGCTAAGACATCCGTAACGCATCTTGGATAAATATTACTCGCCGACGCGACGATTAATTGAAAGACGTTGGCCTGTTTAGTGTCTTTTACAGCATTCATATTTTTCTTAGTTTTTATAAGTCGAGCTTTAGGAGTGGGTTCGTCTGTTGCGCCGGACAAAAATGTTAAGGATGTATTATTTTCAGAACGCGGTTCTCGATTAAAATCTTGCATGGCAACCGGTAAGAGATGAGTCAAAGATATACAAGAATTTGACCGTCTTTAAGAAAATGGGAGCGCAAAGCACCCGCGATGCACGACATGAGAACGTTGTTTATAGTAGTTTCAGTCGCGTCTTTTACTTTCTTAGCGCGGTTTAACGACTTCGGTTTCGAAAATCCGAATAGTTTTATTCCAGTAAGAGTCTTCCCTCGTAGAATATATTTACCGTCGCGTTTTATAAACCAGTTGTAAAATACTTCGCCGGGGGAAGTTGCGATCGCATTAACAATCTGCTTTAAACTCATCGATACTGAGGTACGTTCAGGTTGATTCGCAGTAGGTATAATTTGTTGGTCGTTAATTGATCGTACAAATGTAGGTAATGCAAACGCATAGTCGAAAGCCCGTCACCCAAACTGTGTTGGTTGGCAATGCACACGAGATGATGCGGTCCAGGTTCTAATCCCGGGTAACCGTCCGCTAAATCGACCAAAGTGATGGTCCACGGCGACCGCGTTTTTTCAAACGGTTGGTCGAATACTTCCGCTAGAAATCTATGCATTTCGTCATCATTCTTCAGTTCGACGTCGTTACGATGAAAGACGTGATTTTCCACGCGGAAATCGTTTTCGGGCATCCGAAATAAATACCCAAATTCGCAACGTACTTGTTGGGTGAACTTCCAGTACGTCATTCGTCCGTCCTCGTTTTTCGCCGGCATCCAAAGTGTTTCGATTCGATTTTGCAAAGGAATAACGTTGGCTTTGCCTTTGACGACCAAGCAAACATTAGCGTTCATGCGATTCTTCTCGTAATCCAAACCAAACGCGGCATCTCTGCTCGACAGAAATTTCACCGGGCAACCGTATTTTTTTTTGAGATACCAACCCACGACAAAATCGCGAAAGATAAAAAACAATAACCTTACGAATAAGTTGGCTAACAGTAAAGCGAGTATTAAAAAACTCAACACGCACGACACAAATTTTCGCAACATTGTTCGTGACTGCAACTTTCCTAATGAGAGAATCGTGAAACGCACTCAAGGGATATCCTTTTATCTCGTCTATGGTGTGGGCTGGGTAACAATTATTTCTACCCGCGTCCTTCCTGCCGCCTCCTACTTTTAACATACCGCTATGCAATACATCGCGAGTCACTGGTAATCGCGAATCGTAGCAAATGTACGCAGGGCCGGCCCTAGGCAGCAGCAAACCAAGCACGTGCTTGGGGCGGCACTTTAGCAGGGGCGGCATTTTGCCGGGTCAGAGTTATGTGAATGTGTAAAAATGAAAA
>JAQIWS010000732.1:0-16656 GCA_034696085.1 Stigmatogaster subterranea | reverse complement strand
AACTTTGATAATTATTAAATGTCGTCACCAGCAAATGTTTTCCGTTGTTTGTCTTTAATATGGGGAAATCGATTTATATACCGTTTAGGCGCTTGTAAAGGTGCGTATGGATTCCCAGCATGCACTGCTAGGTGAGCTAGATATAAAAACAACGGTTGTGATGTGTTATGGGATAAAATTATTCGAACTGCTTCGTCGTTGAACAACTCTGTTGAATATTTCCCGAACGTTTCTTGTCCAACGAGATTTGTGCCGTTGCGCATGTCCAAACCCCAATCTTTTGCCTAATTGAGAGTAACTCTTTAAATACAAGAAATTAAGTAACAGTATTTCAGTAATATGCTGCACAGTGTTTCTTGCTCCTTACAGCATTTTAAAACTATGCTGTATGGAGCAAATTGCTCTGCACAGCATTTCAATAATATGCTGTGTGGAGTAAATTTAATGTCTTACAGTTTCTTGTGAAGTGTGATCGTAATAATCTTGATGACCGCAAAAATATCCAAAATGCGAATCAAATCCTCTTTGCGTCGGCGTGTACTCACTCTTAAAAAATCCTAAATGCCACTAAACGAATAATAAATTTTAATTCTTCTTAACTACCTACACTTATTTGTCACCAGAACATTTTTTTTAAAATTTAAAGTAAAATTTAATTAAAAAATACCTTTCCCACTATCCTTGTGACGTAACCTAAATCTTTCAAATACTGGGGCAATAGTTTTTCTCGGAGCGGAAACCCATAGGGTTGGGATCCATAAATGACGTCATGTTGCATCCCAGTGTGAATTGGATGTTTACCAGACATGATGGCACTACGTGACGGAGTACAAATGGGCGAAACGTAGTAGTTATTCAAAATAACACCTCGCCGAGCTAAACTATCGATGTTTGGTGTTGAAATTTGTTGACTACCGTGGAAACTAACGTCATTCCATCCCTACAACGTAGAAAAATGTTAATTTTCCGTACAAAACAAAGGAAAACTGTCTTACCAAGTCATCGGCTAGGATAAATATGACGTGAGGACGCGAAATTTCGCACCTTGCGATATTTATTATGCATAAAATGCATAACCAAACGTGAATTAAACTTATGAGAACCATTTTTGATCAAGTTATCGTAATTTGAGTTGCAAACTCGAGGTTTAAATGCAAGATATTAAAAAAATAAAATCAGCGCTATCAGTTTCCTAATGCTAAATTTCACCACCAGACCTCGCCGTCATCAAAACAAATAGCGGTAATTCAAAATTCCGCCACCAGTCATCGCGCGTGTTTTGTACATCGAAAGGGAAAGTTCGCGAATATTCCATTTCTCTGTTCTTCGCCGATTGTCGCGCGTGGGGTTCGCCAGATTTGCGGTTAATACACACATTTTTAATCTTTCTACAACTAAATTCAACTCAAAATGATTGAAGAAACGGTACAACTGGATGTTCGCGAGAAAAGCGAAGTTGTGGATTTGACGCCAGGCCCGAATGCTGTTGATATCAGTCCGGACAAAAACGGAGGAATTTTTAAAGAAATTGTGCGCGAGGGTGAAGGTGAAGAAACACCTTTATCTGGAGATTCTGTAAGTGTTCATTATGTTGGAAGACTCACCAATGGAACTGAATTCGACTCCAGTCGAAGTCGAGGAGATTTGTTCGAATTTGCTTTGGGAAAAGGTAAAAAATTTGTGTAAATTTGTTTTTCACAGATTTGTTGATGAAATGCTTGATTTTTATTGCGATTCATGTTAATTTTATTAATTTTGCATAATTTATAATGAAAATTGTGCGGAAAAGTTGCAAATTTTGTGATTTTTAAAAAAAAATTATCAAAATAATCAACAAAAATATGAAAATTTGGTGTTTTAATCATAAAAAAAATTAAATATTTGTTTTAATTATTTGTTTACATTTTTATCTTTTTAGAAAACGTGATTAAAGCGTGGGATATCGGCGTTGCTTTGATGAAAAAAGGTGAAATCTGCACATTGTATTGCAAACCTGAATTCGCTTATGGAGAAAGTGGAAGTCCTCCCACAATTCCACCAAACGCAACTTTGGTTTGTTTTATATTTCTGTTGAGGAAGTTACTTACCTTTTTTTATATACAAAAGGGTTAATTTCTATTTTTATTTTTTCCGCAGGTGTTTGAGATCGAGTTGTTTTCGTGGGAAGGAAAAGATTTAAGTCCTAAAAAAGACAAAGGAATAATTCAACGTCGTATTACCGAAGGCGAAGGATATTCTACTCCAAACGAAGGAGCTACTGCTACGAGTGCGAAAACCGACATAAAATTAATTTTTAATTTATGTTCTGATTTCTAAAATTCTTTTTCGGTGTTTTTAGTTCATATTATTGGTCGTTATGAAGGAAGAGTTTTCGAGGAACGCGATGTCACGTTCGAAGTGGGAGAAGGACTTGAGAGTGGAATTGTGGACGGAATTGATCGCGCGATTGATAAATTTAAAAAAGGAGAAAAATCGCGTTTGACGTTAACACCTCAATATGCTTTTGGTGATGAGGGTAAAGAAGAATTTGGAATTCCAGGTGGAGCTACGGTGGATTATGAAGTGACGTTAGTTAATTTTGAAAAGGTGACAAAAATTATTTAATTTTTGATTTATTTTCAAGATTTTTTAATGACTAAAAAATTTTTTTAGGCGAAGGAAAACTGGGAACTGGATACTCCAGAAAAACTAGAACAAGCCAACATTTTTAAAACAAAAGGCACATCTTATTTTAAATCAGGGAATTACAAAATGGCGATTAAGCAGTACAAGAAAATTATCGATTACGTGGAAAACATTCCTGGTATCGAAGAAGACAAGGAAAAAGAACAAAAACAACTTCTTCTGTCTGGTCACTTGAATTTAGCGATGTGTTATTTGAAAGTTGATGACGCTGTTAAAGCTGCTAACGAATGCGACAAAGCTTTGGAAATTGATCCTCAGAATGAAAAAGGACTTTTTCGGCGAGGAGTGGTAAAATAAATAATTATTTTATAACTTTAATATTCGAAATTTGAAAATTTTGATGTTTTTCAGGCTCGTTTGGCGTTTAACGACATCGAATTGGCGAAGAAAGATTTCGACACTGTTCTTAAGATCGATTCCAATAACAAAGCCGCTGCTAATCAGTTAATCGTTTGTAACCGAAAATTGAAGGAGCAGTATGAAAAAGAACGAAAATTGTATAGCAATATGTTCATCAAGTACGCTAAACCAGAATCGCAGGTGTGAAAAATTGTTTTATTTCAATTATTATTCTATTTTATTTTATTTTTGTGATGAAAATTAATTTCAATTTGTTTTTAGAATGGTGGATTGAATAGTGACGTCTTGGAGAATCCAGGTACTTGGGGAGAAGACGAGCATCGGAAGGGTCAACAGGTGAAACCAGATAACGCAGGTGACGGGCAAATGGAGAGTGATGATGAGAAGAGCAAAGAGCAACGTTTTATCGAATCCGTTAATTCGGAGAATATTGAAATGCTGCCGTGAATGAACGTGACGTATTTACATTTAAATTTTGAAAATCTTTTAATTAAATATTGTACATCTTGTCTTGTGGATGAAAATAAAATAAATACGTTTTCCAACGTAATTATTGTATAATCATTCTTGATTAAAAACATTTTTTTGAAGTCTATTCATTGCGTGATTTAGACTTTAGAAAATAGACGTTTTTAACGCCATCGAGGGCGTCACCGTCGCGAATTTGAATCGACGGCACGGCAAATCGTTTTGCCGCATAAAATGAGACTGCACGCGACCATGCTCGCGACGTGGAATCGCGCGCCTTCGATCCAAGCTAAAAAGGTTTAACTCGAATTAGCGTGCACAAAACCTGACGGCCGCACAACCCATCGGTCAATAACTCGTTTTTTTTCCCCGTCTGTTTGTTTATTTTACATAAGACAACTTCAGATGGCGGAAACGAATGGAATTCGAGTACGTCTTGAATTTAAAGCAGTTAATGAAATTGAACGGTGTTGGTATTTTGTCGACTTCGCAAAACTTAAAAACATTAAGCATTTGCGAAGCGATATTTGTAATCGATTCCGTTTGGGTAATAGCAAATTGGATATTTATGTCGAGGATTATTTACTAATTTCCGAAGAAGCAATACACATTTTGCGCGACAATGATTTAATTACCGTCAAGTAAGATTTTCAGATATCGTGATAGATTCGATATATTATAATGGAATTTTCTTTTCTAGGCAGAGTCAACGAAATTTGACGAAAAATGTTAAAATCGACGCCACGGAATCGAATAAATTAAGACGAGAAAAAAGTACAAATTTAGATGAGCGAGAAAAAGTTTTGCACCGTGATGTCTTTTTGCTGGAATCGAAGAAGAAAAAAAAACCAAAAAAGAAACCAAAACCAAGTGACGAAACTATGCAACATATCGTCCCGAGCGAGAATATAATTTTTACTCCATGGAAAACTATCACAATGAATAATCAGAAATATTTCGTTCGCGAGGAAAACGAGGAATCATTCTGCTCTGACGGTCACCCGGACGACAGCGCGTCAAAGAAGAAAATGATCGCCGCCCATAACCAACTCGGAGTAAAATTGTTAGGCGTAAAGCTTCGTACATAACAATAATTTCGAGTAAATTTTTGCTTATAGATTTTACCGTGGCTGGCCGAAAAGACACCGTTCTCCAACTGCCCTCCCTTAGTCGGAATACCACGTGTCGATGATTTAATAGCTTATAGAGTTAGTTTCCGTAGATAAATATACACTTTTCAAACACCAATTGCTAAATTTTATTCGATAAATTGATGCAGGAACTGACTTTAACTTCGGATTTTAATCCTCAAGTTTCTTCCCACCGGGTATGTTCGAACGAAAAATATTTTTAAAAAAAAATTTCACATTTATTGTGTTTGTAGGTGGGAAAAGCGATATCGTACTGCGATGGCCGTGTTACTCTTCGCCCACACAAAATGCCCGCTCCGAGTAAGTTTCTATCGTTATATCAATTCGCGTGCATTAATTATTAATGTTGCGCTTAACCTATTGCAGTGCTAAATGGAAAATTAGGTATTTGTTTCGACGACGAAATCGATAAAGATCCCACCGATGAAGAACTGGTAAGTACCGGGACATGTTTTGAAATACGAGCATATTTATTTTTTTTTTATTTTTTTTTCTTCTCTGAGGTTGTCTTACCTGTGTCTGCGCTAATCGATCCCAAATTAGTGAATGAACTCTATTAACGAGAAATAAACAATTTTGTTTTTACCAATAATCTACATTTTTGCTTGTAACCCAGAAACGCAATTTTATTTTTTTTTTTTTTTGGGAGGAAGGAAAATTTTTACATTTGCATCTAAGACAATGTAGTAATATTACACGAACAACGAACGGAATTGCGGTCTACGTGCGAAGGAAGAATATTCAAGGCAGATTTTTGTTGCGGACCCGCGTCAAGTGAATCGAAAATAAATTCAAAATGTACGACGACTAAATTTTCAATTGCGATTGGTTTGCAGGATTATAAAATAATTAAAAACTCCATCTACTGAGAAAAAGTCGAAACTTGCTAAGCAGATTATTTACTAATTTTTAGCAGACTTCACCCAAACTTTTATCTTGACAGACTTACAGACCTACTACGGTCTACAGATATTTTAAATAAAAATTTACATCTAAAAACGTGTTATACTTTTTCAAAACACCTTATATTTTTGTCGTAAATTTTAAAACACACCACACAAACTTTGCTCATTTTAAAGACACTGAACACACGTTTTGTACATTGTACACGTTTTGTTCATTTTAAACACTCTAAACATACATTTTAAATCTTTTTTACATTTTATAAAAATTTTAGTCATTTTAAACTCAACTTAACTTACATTTTATAAAAATTATCAACAACTGCAATTTTTTACTCACAAAAATCTATTGTTATTCACTTTACAAAACAACTGTGTTTTAACAGGAAAATAAAGAATAAAAATAATCTTACCTGCAAAATGACTCATCAATATTCAATTCTGTACTACTGAAAAGGAACAAAAAAATTGGTTAATTAACCGACATTTTTTGCTGACTAAGAATTCATTTATAAATTATTGATAGTTAGAGTGCGAACGAACTTCGTGATGCTGAGTCACCACTACCTGCAAAAAAAATTTCTTGACCGAACTTCAAATGTCATAATCCGTTACTTAATTACTTTTAAGTATCTAATAATTAATTTACCATTGATTAAAAACTAAAACCGGTATCATGTTATCTGATAACCACTCCATATTAATTTTCATGAATGAATTAAAATGGACCCTGATTTATTAATAATAATTTTTGTTTGCAGGATGAGGCTCAGGGTTCAGATGTAGTTTCAGGAGTCCAGGTTTAGAGTTAGTATAAATACTCATTGAAATTTGCATTAATTTGTGTACTGCGTTCATCAGGCGTTCATCATGAATAACTGGGTTGCGGTACTCACGCTCGTCTTCGTTGGTAAGATTTAAAATCTTCTGAATTTTTACAGGTTTTGAAGTTAATGTGGTTTTAGTATAAAATATTAAATTTTTGTTCAACTTTTGTGTAAGTTTTTTAAGCTGTTTTTATATTTCTAAAAATTTTCTTCGTTTTATTTTCGGTTTTTCATCAATCATCAGCTGGTCAAGCTTGCACGCATTGTAAGTAACTACAATTTTCACTTAGAAATTTCTTCATAGTGCATAAAATTTTAATTTTTTAATTTTTTTAGCATTGTCGAAAGATGGAACATTCGTCTACGACTACGATGCGCTTGTTTTAAGCGCGATTCCCGAAATTGCCAACCAGTATGCGGTCTTTGGAGTTAGTTGTGAAGTCACAGTTCAATCCGTGGCTCAAAACAAGCTGATGGTTCAGGTAAATTCATCGAGTTTAACAAGAAAAAAAAACTTCACTTCAACTAAAACTTTATTTTTCCCTTACAAAAATTTTACAGATGAAGGAAATCCAAGTGGCAAAGGACAACCGACGTTTGTCGGAAATCAGTCCGGACCACATTTCCATCAAATATTCACCCAACAGCTTCTACAACAACCTCACCAAAAACTTCATGATCGAGTTCCACCAAGACGGAACCATCGATAAATACTACTTCGAACAATCTGACCCAGATTGGTCCCGAAACATGAAAATCGGGTTAGGTAGCATTTTCGAACTCCGAAAACAGAAATTCGACAAAGATCAAACCCAAGGTCAAGATGAGGTTGGAACTGTCGTCGAAGTCATGGAACCGACTTTCAGCGGAAAATGCATCGCGATTTACGATTACAAACTTCAGAAAACACCTGAAAGTTCCGAAAACGATCTGATGAATATCACTAAAGTGAGAGATTCTCATAATTGCATCGAGAGACCTTATTTCGCCGCGTCTACTCACCGACGATTTAAATGCGATGATTGTGATGAAGATGATTCGGTGAGTGTTAAAAATTTTATTTTGACTTTTATTGCTTTTATTAAATTTTTTCTTGTGTTTTACAGCATCCGTTGAGTTCGAATATTATTTACAACTACGCAGTTGAAGTGGACAAATCTGGAGATTACATCATCACCGATGTTGTTGCTGATGGTATTCTTCGAGTTGCTCCGTTAGGACAAGACGCTGATGCCGTTTCCATTCTTCACAAGTTAGTTTTTACTTTTGCTATTTTTTATTATCGTGAATACTGCAACATATTGTAAATTTTGTTACAGTCGAACATTGAGAATGAAGAGTCGACAATCCGGAAACTCCCAACGAGTCGACGCGTCGAGATTCAATTGGGAAATCGAGACTCCGTATTCGAATTTAGAAAACCAGACAATTAGAATCCGCAAACCCGAAGATCTAAATGTTCCGATTATTTACGACGAACTTTGCGAAGACTGCGTCAACCATGAAAGCCAAGTAAATAACCGAAAAAATTACAACTTATTTGAAAAATCTTATTTTTTAAAAATTATTTTAGGCTCGCACTTTTATAAGAAAAACTGCAGCCATCTTGGAAAAACCGCAACCAACAGCTGACGACATGCAAGAAGTCTTGGACTACATTGTTCTAATTCAACGCGCAATGATCACCATGTCTTTCTCCGACTTCCAGAAAGTTTACCGAGAAATCGGCAACTCCCAACACGCAAAGTAAAAATCAATTCATACAAAATTTTATAAATCTTGTTTACAATTTATAAATTTTACTAGAAAACTCTTCTGGGACTGTGTCGCCATCACTGCCACAAACCCTGCCATCAAGACCATCATGTGGGCCGCTCAAAGCAAAACTCTCCGTCCTCAAGAAACCTCCCAACTCTTACCTGTCATCGCTGGACACGTCTTCAATCCCAACACCTTATTAATGGACAAGATGCTTGATTTTTGTCAATCATCTGCTGTTAAAGAAGATGATCAATTGGCTGTTGCTTGTTATTTGTCACTTGGAGCGATGATTGGTAAAACGTGCGCTGGAGGTGATTACGAAATCCCGATTACATCAGATGATACGTGTCCAAGAGGAAAAAGAACGCGTTATGCTAAGGTAAATTTAAAAAATTTAATTTAAAAATTTAATTCCAAAATTTAATTCTCTTTATTCCAACCCAGGCTTTCGAACGAATGCTACAAAACACCGACGATGAACTAGTCACCATCGCTTTGCTCACTGGTTTAGGCAGCATGGCAAACCCAGAAATCCTCGACGTCATTGAACCTTACACTCGAGCTAACGAAGACATTCCAACAATCGTCCAAATCAGAGCAATTTACGCATTACAACACCTGGCGCGTCAACAACCAGAACTCGTTCGCGAGGTTCTAACCGCAGTTTTGTTCAATTCTGGAGATAATTTAGAAGCTAGAACTGCAGCCTTTGATGTTCTTATGGTATCACGTCCTTCTCGTCATTTGTACGAGAAAATCGCGATGTTGACGAAGTACGAAGAAGAAATTACGCTTAAGGCGTACGTTTATCAATCGTTTAAGATTTTGGCTAATGCTACTCATCCATGCTTAGCTTATGCGTAAGTTGGATTATTTTTTCAGGTGTTAGGATTTGAGATTTTTAAGAGATATTTTTTCGTAGTTCTGGTCATGCTTCGCATGCTCTTAGTTTGATGGATGAAGATAGTGACACGAGTGACTGGATTGCTTACAGAGGACTTGCTGAAGGCGCGAAAAGTAAGCTTGTTGAATTTTAATAACTTACGAACATTTATTAATCCCAATTAATTTGTATTTGTGTAGAATACGTAGACGCAGATTCGTTCATCAAATTCGTTACCGTAGGAGACGCAGGCGCACTTGTTCCGAGTCAGGTCTTCGTTCAGCTGAACCATCTGATCTCAAATTACAAAAGCACAATTGCTTCGGTAATGATTAGAAATTTAAAATTTTTTAATATTTAATGTTTGTAGATCGAATGACGAGAATAATTATATTTCAGTTTGCACTCCATGCTAACAACACTGGTTACTTGGTGGAAACTTTAATCGGCGGTGCTGCGTTGTTGCAAGATAAGCCGTTGAAACAGAGAATCGAAAATCTTGGAGAACAAATTGAGAATATGGGACTCGAAAAATTGTCCGAGAAGGTATTTAAAATAAAAAAATCAATATTTTTGTTGTTTTTACATGAAATTTATTAAAATTTAATGAAAATTTGTTGAAAAATTTTCTATTATATAAATTACATTTGTAATTACACTTGTTTAGATCGGTTATTTGGCCAGAAATCAACCAGAATTCAGTGCCTACGCGTCCACCAAATTCATGGACTTCCAGCAGACTCTCCACAAAATCGACAAAGAAGCTTTACTTCAATTGTTCAAGCAACAACAAGGTAAAGTTCGATCTACAATTTATAAAATATCAATAAAAATATAAGATAATCTTTATATTATTCAGAATCAAGCGATGGCCCTCTTCACATCAAGTACGACGTACACAAGACGATGATGCCACTCGACGTGTTTCTTATTATGCCAATTGATGTTGGAATGGACGTTCAAATTCACGTTAAGACCCCAGCTCACGTACGAATGAATGTAGACTTGAAAGTTGACTACAAACCGCAAGGTGAAAATAAGAATTTCGACATTGACGTGAAAGTTTTGAGCACGTACGTAAAACATTAACTTTTCATTAATTTTCATCAAATATTGACTTAAATTTTTTTTTTTTTCAAGTGTCGCCGCTCGAGCATCAATCGTCGCAGGTGTTCTTCTCCCAGACCGACACGAATTAGTCGGAGCAGGTTACGACGTCGATTTCGTCGCTGTCCCCTCAGTCGCTGCGAAAGCCAAAATCGAATTTAATCGCAAAAAACTCACCGTCGACTGCAAACCAACCACCGGCTCACAATCTTCCGATTTAGAAGTGATGAAATTCCAAACTCGTCCCTACACGACCATCAATCCCCTCTTCGACTTTAAACGTATCGAAGAATGCTCGAAGACCATCCACAACATGAGACCTCATCAAGTAAATTTTCATCAATTTACTCTCTAAAAAATAATATTTTTTTCTAATTTTCGAATATTTTTCAGCATGACAGAGAATTGATCAAAGATTCACTGATGTTGAAAGTGAAGGACGAGAGTTACTGGCACGATCAAGGAAGTTGGATTAACTACAAACTTGAAAATACCAAATTGGCTCTTGCAACTCTGCCATGGGCAACGCAACAATGGGTGAAGAGAGAGTACAAACTTGTGTGGCAAAAACCACAAATTCCACAGGTATTATTATTAAACTTGAAAGACTTTATTAATTTACTTAGTTTGATATTTATATTGTTTTTACAGTTTAACCTCAACATGGACTGGAGTTACCAACCAGCGGAAAGTGATCCTAATCGCAAAGTCTCTTGCTTCAGCTACGCCATCTGGCGCCAATTTTTCGGTTTCGCCGACGTCCCCATCGACTGTCAATATCAAAACGATGATTCTCGAGACGACTCTTCTTCTTACTCTTCCTCCGAAGACAATCGTCAGAAGAGACGAAACTCCCGCGAAGAATCTAGCGAGTACGGTGACGACTACGACAATAAAAGAAGCTATCCTGGAGATGACGATTACCAGAACAAAAATACTCGACAATCCGACACTCAAGATCAAGACGATTATGACACTGATTTCGGTATTTTTGGAGAACGCAAACCACATGGTCGCTGGAGTGGATGGAAGGGTTACCAAAGCAACCGACAACAAGCGAGTGGTGAAGATGATTCATCCGAAGAACAAGCATCTAGGAAATCACGTGGATCTAGTGATGAGAGTGGATCCAGTGAAGATCAATCGAAATATCGTAGCGCTGGAAGTGGTAGTTTGGTTATTGATAAAAGCAGAATTGCTAAAGGAGGTGAGTTGTTGGTGGTTTTTGGGATAATTACGTGAAGTTAATTTTTTTTTTTTTTTTTTGGAATTTAGTTGCAATCTGGAAAGTGAATCTTGAGGCTAAATTGACGAGCAGTGGTGTAAGGGGTTACAAATCTAACTTGGTAGTGAAGGCTGATCGAGAGTCGTTGCAAACTGTCGTCGATTTGGCGTTGGAACCACTTGGAAGTCAGGGTAGCAAGAAAGTAAGAAGTTTTGTTGTTCAAACATTTAAATTCTTTTACGAAGTAATAATTAATTTTTAATCTTTTTAGGTTTGTCTACACGCTGTTCAAATCGGTGAACGACCACCGTGCTTCTTCGGAAAGTCAGCTCCGGATATGAGACGCGCTAATTTGACATTGAAATCAACCTTAGTCTGGGGTCAAGACTGCAAAAGCCCAGAAGGCCATATTGATCTCAGAGTACGCTTACAAAATTAAAATTTTATTTTGATTTTCTAATCTAATTCACACAATTTCAAACTTAAAGATGACTGCCAGAAAGTCATCCGAGCAATTGAGCGTACAGCAATCAGAACGTCCATATTTTTACCGTCAATGCACGAAGGACAAAGCAACTGGTCATTACATGAGTGACGCGTGTATGCAAGTGGTCGAAGACCAAGCTTTATTAAATCATCTTCAAGCTACCATCAAATACAGCAATGTAAACTATTTTAAATAGTTTAGCATCTAATCATTTTTATACTCAAATCTTTATTATAATCTTCAGATTCCACCTCACGTTTTGAACCGCACTCAACAACTGCAAGATTTGGCTATTTTCGCTTACTATCCATACCTCAGCCACGATTTCCAAACTCGCAACCAGGACAAACAAATTAAGTTTGACGTCAAATTCCGTTACAATATTCCTGTGATGGATGTCACCTTCGAACGTCCACAAGAAACTCTACAATTCGCTCAAGTTCCATTCCCCAAATTCTTTCCATCAACCGCTGTACCGTCTATTTCTAAACCTGCGTTCCAGAGATTTATTGAAGAAAAGACTGATGGCACTGCCACTCGTAAGTTGAAGAAATAAAATAAAATAATAGATTGCTTCTTTTTATAAAGCAGTTGTTGCAATTTTCTTTAACAATAATTTTTTTTTTCGTAGCAACTTGCACTGTTACCGACCGTTACGTCGACACCTTCTCCAACCTTACCTACAGATTCAAGCAAAGGGAAGAATGCGAATACGTCATCGCTGGTGATTGTTCATCAGCCAACATGTTCTCGATTTCCTTCAAGAACAACAGCCGAGATCCAAGCAACAACAAAAAAGTAAAAATATTGTGAACTCACTCAATTAATTTTTTGATTCATATTGTTTTATTTATTACACTTTTTAGACTTTGATTATCAAATTCCTCCGCAACACCATCTTAATCAACCCAAGTGACGCCAGTCGTGATATCGTTATCAACAACGAACCAGCGAACGCGCAAAATGAAAACATTATTTTCATGTCCGACAAAAACTACGGCCCACAATTGATTGCGTACTTAGTCAAAACAACTCCTCTCTACAAATTCACCATGCCATTTAACAGAATCGGACTTATTTTCGATGGTGTTAACGTCAAGCTTCAGGTACAAGTTTGCAACAATGCGATTTTACTCAAGAGAAAAATTTAACAATTTTATTGATTTTTTTTCCTTAAGACATCTCATCAATGGAGACACAAAATGTGCGGATTGTGCGGTGAACAAAACCCCGCTGACGACGAACCCTTTATGGGACCCAAGAAGTGCGCTTATGAAGACGGCAATGATTTTGCTCAATCCTACGCGTTCCCATCCCAGGCATGTCCTGCATGGAGAGCACCAAAGGATGTTGCGTGTGACGTGGATACTAGCTACCGTATGCTAATTCATAACATGAAATTTTTTTTACTCCACTTGATTTTTTCGAACTTTAATAATTTTCTCATTTTTTTATTTCTTCTCTCTAGGTCACGTGTCCAACGACGATTCTTGTTACACCGAGCGCCACATTATTAAAGAACTTCGAGGCGGCAAAACTTGCATCTCTGACGACCAATACCCTCTCTGCAAAGACAGTTGCACAGCTGAGGAAACCAAAACCAAAAATGTCGAATTTTACTGCATGAGCAGTTCCGACGCTCGTCTTAAGAGTTTGCCTCATGTCGACGACTTGAGATCAATGGCTGATTCGATGTCGATCCCGTCCATGAATTTTGATGTTGAAGTTCCGACCCGATGTGTTCCTCGTCATTAAAACGACCCATTAAAACTCCGTCCAACGATACTGATGTTTACGTTTTAAAATTCTACTTTTGTTATAATTATAAATTATAATCGGTAATTTGTAGTTCTTACAGAAAATAAATTGAAATTATTAATTGTTGCAAACTTAAACAATGTGCTATCATTTTTACATTTTTAAACTTACAATGACTACAATACATTGCGCTGTGCATTGCTGCTGCGAATAAGAATATTTACTTTTAAAACTGCCTCAACAATATTTCTACGAGTTAGATGACATTTCAAAAGTTGGCTTTCTCTATTATTAATACACAGTACAAACAATTGTTTCTATATTGTTTACTGGCAGAAATTTATTTCTTATTGTTTAAATGAGAGAAAATATTTTGCCTATTATTTTGTCGGAAGAAAATAAAGCACTGCACTCGATTATGTTGATTTTATATTTTGTTTCCTTTACAAAGCAACTTCTAATCCAAATAACAGAGAGTGACCAGAAATATAACTAGAAATATTGGTCAAATTACGATTAAAAAAATATTGTTGAAAAATACAATATTATGAACCAGTAAGAAAATAAATGAATATTGAGGGTAATTAAAACCAAAAAATTTAATTTTTGATAAATTCTAAAATTTTTGTTTGCATCTCAAACCATGCAAAAAAATTATTCTTTTCCTACAGTTGATTTTATCTGTGATCACCCAGTATCTCTTTGATAAACTTTTGATCAACACTGTTCAAAAGAGTTTATTGTATATTATATTGTTTATTTGAACTGCAATAAATTCAAACTCAATTAAAAAAAAGAATTTTGTGCAATGATTTTTCTGTACAACGCAAATTAAAATAGTTACAGCAGTTAAAAAATTTTAAATCTCAAAGACAACAATTGAAAACATTTCGTTTCGAAAATTCTTATATAGTTTCTTTCAATTCTTTAATTCTTATATTCTTACATCTGAGGCCACTTGAAGAGAGAGCGTCGTGAACGATTGACGCTAGAGGTGGACTGGATCTAAAAATGTTGGTTGCCAGGAGACAAAGGGGGCCTACCCATTTATACCACCCACAACTATAAAGTCATTAACATTTTTAACATGTTGTCTCATGTTCAAGGGGGCCTACTTCATTAGGGGCCCACTTGCCTGGCTAGTCCGCCATTGTACATCGTTTTAGTTACAAAATTCTTACAATTCCGCATTCAATATAACAATAACACAACGCAAAAGTAATTGTTGTGCGATTATAATTGACAAATTATTTTCGTGAATTCTTTACTTCTAGTTGTTCAGTTGTGCCATTATGTCATATTATATCTTTCAACCCTAAAATTAAATAAATAATATTCATCTCATTGCAAACTCGTTTATTGTTTTATTCTATTTTTTTATTACTCGCACAAAAACCTGCACGGCTTTCATCAGAAATCACGTGTTCAGTGCAAGATCATTAACTTTTGACCAGTTGACCATGATTAATCACTATTCATTCAAAAGATTAATTATCATGTCATTGCAATAACTCCAATTAAAAATTACTTTATAATTGGAGTTTCACAAAACTTCATTCAACACGACTAATTTTAGCACTTCTTACATAAACAATAATCGACCTCTGACTAAAAATATTAAACACAACGCTTAAATTTCTTAATCCATGAACCCTCATGGTCCATCAAAACATACTGAAGTTCAACTTAGGATTTAGTATAAAAGCTCCTCGGATTCTCACTCAATTCACCGTGTATCTCAACCAGCTTCATCATGAATAACTGGGTTGCGGTACTCACATGCCTCCTCGTCGGTAAGAATTCAAAATCTTTTCAGTTCTTGTACATTGCTAAATTTTAATATATATTAATTTTGCTTAATTTTTCCGGTTACTCTTCGTGTCATCAGCTGGACGTGCTGCTAGTCATGGTACGTGATCGACTGATTGAAAATACATTGAGTGAAATTCTCGTGGCAGTGTTTTTATTGTTTATTTGATTTATTTGATTTATTTTGTAGCGTTGTCGAAGGAAGAGACATTTGTATACGATTATGATGCCGTCGTGTTGAGCGGTATTCCTGAAATTGCCAACCAGTATGCAGTTTTTGGAGTGAACTGCAAAGTCACCGTCCAAGCTGTTAGCGAAACGAAATTGGCCGTTGAGCTTAAGGACGTCAGAGTTGGAAAAGATAATAAAATCTTAACCGACATGAGTCCTGACAACATCGGCATTAAATACAGTCAAAGCAGTTTCTACAACAACCTGACCAAGAGTTATATGATCGAGTTCCATCAAGATGGAACCATCGACAAGTACTACTTTGATCGATCGGATCCAGAATGGTCAAGAAACATGAAAATCGGCTTAGGCAGTATTTTCGAACTCCGAAAACAAACTGTCGCCAAGGACGAAATCAGCAATCACAACCGTAATGACGAACAACAAGAAGTTGGAACGGTTGTTGAAGTCATGGAACCGACTCACAGTGGAAATTGCATCACGATTTACGACTACAGGCTTCAGCTGTCATCTCAGAAATCCGAAAATGATCAGATGCAAATCACCAAAGTGAGAGATTCTCACAATTGCGTTGACCGACCATACTTTGCTGCATCTACTCACCGCAGATTTAAATGCGACGATTGCGAGGGTGATGATTCTGTAAGTGTTAACTTAACCATTGATGTTGTTTTATTTAAATTAAATTTGAAAATGTCTTCAACCATGTTTTTGCAGCATCCACTCAGTTCGAACATCATCTACAAATACGACGTCGAGGTTGATCAATCTGGAGATTACATAATCAAAGAAGCTGTTGCTGAAGGCATTGTCCGTTTGGCTCCACTGGGTCAAGATGCTGATGCCATTTCGATCATCCACAAGTAAACTATTAGTTTGAATTTTTAATGTCAGTTAATGCCTGATGCTAATTCATAAATTTCTTGTGACACGCAGCCGAACTCTGACATTCAAGGGCAAGAATAATCGCCAAGGAAGAATCAACTTGTCCAGAGCCAACTGGGAAGAAGAATCTCCATTCTCTAATCTCGAAAACAAAAC
>JAQIWS010000731.1:0-16674 GCA_034696085.1 Stigmatogaster subterranea | reverse complement strand
TATTTCACAAGTTAATTAAATGAATAAACAATTTTGTACCCGCGTCGGGCCGACTTTGTGGTAGGTGACATAGGGTACACGATATTCATATATAGTGGTAACCTCCTACAGATATGGACGTATGAAGGTTTATTGCCATGTTTACAAACAATTTGTGAATTTTTTGCAGTTTTTGTGCACATTGTTTCTGATTTTGTGGCGACGAATAAAAGCCGTCATGTACTATAACGGTATTTTAAACTATGAAGCCTAAACCAGTTCCATGAAAACGATCATGATCATGGTGATAATAAAAATGAAGATGAAATTAGTTGTAATGTGATCAATGATCAGCCATAAAACTATCTACAGTTCAATGTAAACATCGGTGTTCACGTGTACTTTTAAATTACGTTGTTTACATGCGCGTGATTTCCATTCTTCAAATTTGCTTTTTACAGAATAAGAGACAATAATCTTCAAATAATTTTTTATATTCTGTAGTTTCAGCAATAGAAATGGTTTATTTTCGTCTGGATTTATGCAAGTAAATTTTTATTAGTGTAAATCGGGTCGTGGTGTCGAGAGTACAAAGATGGCGCGTTCCTTTTGCTTTTGGATTTCGGCATGGTGTGCAATGGCAACATGGTAATGTGACGTAATTTGTTGTTTTGCTCGTTATGAGTCCTACTTAAACTATTTCATACTTAATATTTTTTATGCTATATCATCCTCAGAAGCGTGTTATGTGACAAACCATGTCCAAAGCAACTAAAAGAAAACACGTTGTGCGAGAAGTGCTCGATGAATTCGTTCTTCCTACGAATAATCAAGAGATAGTGCGGGTTTGTAT
This sequence comes from Stigmatogaster subterranea, assembly GCA_034696085.1. NCBI lineage: Eukaryota > Metazoa > Arthropoda > Chilopoda > Geophilomorpha > Himantariidae > Stigmatogaster > Stigmatogaster subterranea. Next base: position 15,842 of record JAQIWS010000731.1, on the reverse strand, counting down.
TTTATTTAATTAAAACTTTGTCAAGTTATGAATGAACATTTATATTTTTAATTTTTAAAAGATTGTATGTGGTCGTGGAAATAATCTGCACGAAGTCGAAACAACGAGCGGCGTAAAATTTCTCGTTAGTATGCCGACTAAATTTAGGAAAAATATTTGGATTAAAAGAGGTAAAGATTTGCTTAAAATAGATAATACGCGTGAACTACTGATGAAATTGTTGGTCTATTTTCGTAGGAGATTTTGTTATGATTGAACCTATCGAAGAAGGTGAAAAGGTTAAAGCAGAAATAACGCACATTCTGTACAAAGAACAGATTAAAAATATAAAACAAGAAGGTTTATGGTAATTTTTTGAGTTTTATTACTATCGTACTTATTTTTAAATGTAATTTGTTACGTATTTTTAGCTGAGTAAGTTATTTTTATATTCAATTCAGGCCGAAAGAATTTGATAGAGAAGCACAAACCAACAAAAATTGTTCCAGGGTGAAAAATTGTAACGATGAATCAGAAAGTGGAGACGATAGTGACAGTGATCTTTTTGTAAACACAAACCGCCCTGAAAATTATTTATCAGAAGATTCCAGTGATCAAACTGATGCCGAAGTCGACGATGACGATGACGGAAACGAGAAGAGAGAAAATATTTTGTAACTCAAATAAAAATAAACTTTCATTCCAAATTATGTGTAAGTTGAGTGAAGAATAAAATTCACCAATTAATTGTAAAAAAAGATGAAATAGTTTATTTAACGTTGGGAATCTTCGTGCCAACCAAATATTTGCATTGAACTTCGCATTGGATGGTTGTTTTCTGAACCAAATATTTTTAGGTTGAACTCGGGTTTTGATGACATGTAGCCGATCAGTTGTTGTTCAGTTTTGGGTTTCACTCCTTCGATCGGTGCCGCTCGTTTTACGATTTCTCTTACTTGAGATAATTTAGCCACAGACTCCACTGGACATTCGGGTTTGGGAATTTTTAACAGTTCTTTCTGCAACTGGATTTGAAATTAGAAAAATTCTCTTAAATTAATTTCAAACGTTTCTTACTTTTCGATAACCATCAATGACGTGATTGTATTTTATAGAAAATAATTCCGCGGCTCGTTGACGTTCACGCAGAAATTCAAGTCTAAATGATTTAAAATTGTGTATTAGACACAACATTAATACTTTTTATAAATTAATTTCGTACCGTCTCTTTTCGGCAAGCGATTCATTTTGTTCTAAACTTAATTCTGATATTCTGGAAGGAAATATTGGCTGTTCGAGAAGAACGATAACAGGTTGCGACTCTTCGCGAATTTCTCCCCAGTCTTCACCGATATATTCTTCAGAATCATCATAATCAGTCATCTTAAGAATTCTACAAATTAAAAAACCTTTCAGAAGAATACACGACTGATTTGGGTTAATTACTAGGCCAAAGAATTTAAGCAAAAAGTTTGCTGAATTGAAAATAATAAATATTAATGAACCAATTCTTAAATTACAGTAACATTTTTTACCTCAAATAAAAATCTCTTACCGAACAAAATTTTTTTAAATTTGAACTGGTTGAGATATATCGCGTCACAAATCACAAATCACAACTCACAAATCACAATTTTGTAATTTTGTCCTTTCTTTTGTTCGATCTCGTCATCCCACATTAAAAATTTTTTAATTATATTAGCACGATTATGATGAATGAAATTCGTACTTTTTCATTCTTTTTTTGGACTCGTGGTCAATTTAGTCGTCTGCTATATGTCAATAGGGGTCTCTGCAGTTTGGCTTCGCCGTAACACGCCCGCGATGCATTACGGGAAAGAAGGACATGGCTGCATGTGTTTCCGCGTGAGACGACTGTGAGCACAAGTCACAAGACAAAACAGGATTTCTAAGACCCGATTACTAGCAAAAAGTCGTAAGTACAAATTTTATACGTTCTGAGAAACCATTGAATCTGTAATTAACCGTAAAAAAGTCGTAACGTTAAATCAACGGTAAATTAACTTTTTCCAAAACTGAAAATTTGTTTATTTTCGTAAAAACTATTTTTTAAACATTTTTCAATTACACATTCCTCCACGATCAAATGGTATTAAACGAGAACATTTTGCAACTCAAAACGCCATAGAAAGGAATACAGGCGCATCCTGTAACACAGTCTGATAGCACCGATAAATTTGGAGGTCATACCGCGAATTGAATATAACGAGCAGCACGAGGACAGGTGACGGAAATTCGAGGCGTGGAAGGTGCCTCCTGGTTCATTGAGCCGAGCAACTAACCCAAACCGTCACTCAAAACATTTTTCTTTTCAAACTAAACCCAACCAGGTTTTTAATATCAATTTTTTCTCTCTCTCCAATTCACCATTTCCTGTACTTTGTGTAAGAAAACATCGAGCAATTTATACCTCCATCTACAAGTAATAATTTTATTCAAATTTATAATACTTCGTATTGATATCTTAATCGTCTTAAAAACGCAGGTGCTTTGCTCAAAATTAATTTATTCAAAGAATTTATACGTAGGCGGCAAAGCATTGACCTAACGAACAAGCGGGCGGCCTCCCTTCGGGTTCTGATTGAATTTATTCTCGACTCAAATGCGATTCACTCGCTCGTCTGTCGTCTCTATCCTTTACGATGTTGTTGGCTTGTTTACGTATTAAGTCGAATTCATTACTCTACTTTTTTTTTCCTTCTTTTTACAGTAGCGTAGTGGTTTTTTTCCGGATCAAATAAGACAGCCGTTAGAGATTACGAGCATAAAGTGATGCCAAGTAGGTCGGTTGGTCTTTGGTTATCCGAGCGAGAAATGCAAACACAAATTTCGGACGAGGATACGTTACTCCTTCGCTTATCTGGGTGACAAATGGTCAAGGCAGGCCTCGTGGCGTTTGTAGGTGGAATAGGCCTTATTTAGAGTCACGAAGGATGTTAGGAGTGAATCACAAGTAGTGGGTAGAGTTTTGTGTTTGATACAATCGAATTTTTTTTTTTTGGTTTGAAGTTTTGCCTTCACACGGTTGTTGAATTGCATCTAAAGCCAATTTTACCATTGTGTCGTGGACTTTTAACATTCGTTTCCACATCACGTGGTTCAAAGATTGATTTAAGACTTCGTTATTGATGCTATTTGTGAATAACCTCTCACTACCAGGGTTCAAGAACGTCGTAAAAAAACATCCACAAATCCTCTAGAACGTACATTAGATCCCTTTTTTTTGACGGGACTCAGATTTTGTGGTTTTATTTATGTTTTTATTTTTTTTCGCTCTCAACCAGTCACTTTCGTGTTACATTTTTTTTCTTTTTTCATTGATCCTGAATTCTAGAAGTATTTTTTTTCTTTATGCGCAAAGCTTCGACCTGGTTTTTAAGTGTGGCTTTTGCTTTTCAAGCTACTTCGTCCATCATTTGCATAATCGTGTCGCTGTGTGCGCCAGCAGAAATTTCTCCATTGCTGACTATTTTCGAATGCGTGCCAGGTTTATCTTTTAACTGTAATTGCAGGAAGAAGAAGACAGTTTCCTACTTGTCTTTTTATTCAATTTGCTTTTTCTTTTTTTTATTAGTATTATTTTAATACTTTTTTTTTATTTAAACACTTAATCACCCCTAGATCAAAGATTTCCCTGAACCCACTATTATGATATCAAACAAAATATTAAATTTCTCTAATCAGATGCAGGAATCTGCGCTGTAGGAGTACAGTACACTATTTATCTGATGATGACAGAATAAGAGGAAGAAAAAGAAAGAACAACGAGCATGTTGCGTTGTTTATTTTGTTACGCAAGCTCAATTTTCAGCAAGAATCATTAATTTGAGGCTTGTTAACTGCTTATTTTTCTTTTCTTTTCTGGCATCACTTGTCTTGCGAGATGAGGTTAGCTCGGGATTCACGAGGGAGGGCTTCGCTCAGTTGCAATCATGTCGTACAGCAAGCGAGCCAAAGGGGGCCGCACATAGCGTTTAAGCCTAACCTCTATTCCCTTAGGCATTGAAACTATCGACTAACACGGGAGAAACTGTAAAGTACCCTCTCAAGCAGAATCAAGTATGAATCTTAAACTCTTCAATTTCTGGCGGGTTCATCAACATCAAAAAACAACAAAAACACAATAGCTGCGTCACTCGGCAATCTTTTTGTCTTTTTGGTGTGTCGTCATTTTCTCTTTGGTAATTTATACTTGGAAATAAATGACTCCAATCAAATTTACGACCTTATATTTATCGCCCCAATTGAGAGGGAAGAGTTAATTATGACAGCGAGGATTGATCGACTATCTATGTTTTATTCCGAGCTACGGATAATTTAATCATACGAATGACGTGAGTTAGGTTTTACTATCCAACTCAATTTTCTCCCGAAGATGACGGTAATTTTTTTTATTTTCTTGGTGCGCGGGCGTTAAATTCTACTGCGTCAGTGATAAAAAGAAAGAACATCAGCATTATTTGAAGCATGAATGACCATTGGGTGGTGGCTGCGAGTTGGCTGGGGGCATTGAATTGGAAGTCAGGTTGGAAGCTCCCTCTTTCTCTCCCCCCGCGGTAAATGGGACAGTTTGCAGTAGCGTGAGTTGAGAGAGAAAACAGAGGAAAAGCGGCCGCGGCGTTCGTTCGCTCGTTGTGTGGGGCTGGAGCTCTTTTATCCCCGTTACTCGTCCGCAGCTGCTCTTTCCTTTTTCTGAGTCGTCTCCGCTGCGTGTGGCGTAATTCCATTGACATGAAGCGATTGCGAGTTTGTTTTCTTCATTTCTCGCTGTAATCTAGGTGTTTGTACTCGACAGTTGTTTCGGTGATCCCGTCTTCCGCACCAGTGAGTTATTGTATTTTTTATTTATTACCGAGTATTATTACTGTTTATTTTGGTTTCGGTTTCTACCTTTTTTCTATCTTTTTTTGGTGTCGTGATTTGTACGTGAAACAAGGTTTTTCTGTATACGCGCTTTTGTGTTCTCGGTCGTAACGCTGAAGCAATTTGTCTATTTTTCTCTCGATGTTTACTTGGCTTTTCTCCCTCGATCCTAAATCCAGGAAGTTAAAAATAACGTCGAGCTTTCAATAGATTTTTTTTTTGATTGTGTTCTTTCTCCGCCCGCGTTAGTTAACCTTGCATTGGCCCAGTTTATTCAGCTGTTTTTGTACGTATGCTGCTCGTAAGTAGTCTAATTGCAACCCTGGGTTGGCAACAACCCGGCTAAATGTGGCCTAAAGATAATGATAGATTTTGTAAAAGAAAACCAAAAAAAAAAATTGGTGACAAGTTTAATTATTCTTGTAAATGGCCTTGGTACTTGCTTTGGGTCAAAGTTTTCTTGTAGGTCGAGTGAATAACTTAAAATTTTTTTTTGGTAAAAAAAAATTAATTTTAATAAATTTATTAAAAAACGAGATCTAATTAAGCAGCTTGAATACAGTATAAAATTTTAAAATTTTGGTTTAGGTTTTATCTATTGAAAGAATTCGCCTTGGAATTTTTGTTTATAATTTGGTGGACGTGGTTTTTCTTAATGGTAGATTTATGTAGAGGCGGTTTATATCTTGATGAGAGATTTAAGAGCGAGGGATGTTTATAATTTGACATCTCACTTTTAAAGGAAGGAGGCTCGAAGACACTCGGTTCATTAATTAAGCATACGGCGGTATAAACAAAACGAAATAAGCTCGTTCGTTAGTCGTTACTCGAATTTCCGTTTTGAAAATTTTAGACTTTTAAAAAACGTTTGGTGTTTACGTTACATAAGTTACTAGAATAGAACATTAAAAAAAATGTGGGAAATTGTCACATTTGACTGAATTTTGTTACAGGAACAGGTGAAACTGAGCGAAAAAGTCATCGCTGCGCAAACGCACACACTGCTAACCTGTTATCGTAGCTTATCGGAGCATGAAATAATGTTGGGCTGAACGAGTTAGCGTATTAATAAGGAATTGAACGAGAATATACGATTGCTTTGGCCGTCCGTCCTTGAGGAGCGTAAATGTTGCGAGACTTTAGGTTGGAAAGGAAAAAAAGTTTGGATGGAAAGCCATTGAACAAGAGAACAGGTTTGGAGGGACCACTGCCCATGTGAAGGTCAAGACGTGTTTTCAAGTAGACGCGAATCTCAATTGAATTCGCTTTCGTGCATAATTTGTAAAAGGGTTGGTGAAAGTTCTCCGAGGAATATAAACTGTTATTTTTGTGTTGAGTTAATTACGCGAGTTTTTAATAATTAGCGGGTTTAGTGAAATGTGTTGGGTTTTAAAGGTGTAAGTAGCTGATGACGGAGGGATTCCAGGTAATTTGATTTTTGTAGACGAGAAAATTGTGCTTTAACGATTTAAAAAGAGCAAATTGTGCCTTTATCGCGGTATCCGAGCAGCGTTTTCTGCGAAATGGATTAAGAGCAAACGTGGTGAGAAGTTGGGGTTTTGCGTTAATGTCAAGTCTCGAGAACGTAAATTTGGTAAAAATCGATGATTTTAAAGAGAAAAAAAAATTCTTTTATACTGTGGGGTGGAAAAATTTTTGCAAAAATATTTATTAATGTTTTGTTAATCTGTCTTTTTCAGTCATTGATTCCTGTTTGAAATTCAAGTGGCAAGTGCATTTCGAGCAATGGCAACTCGCGATGTCGAATCAGGGACAGCCCGAAGGGGAGTCTTCTGATGGTTCTTCGTACATCGGGATCAGTCAGGTGAATAGACATCACTATTATCTATTCTTCACTTAATCTACGATCATGTCGGTTTTGTATTTTTTTTTTTACTTTTTTACTTTTTTCCATCCTCGTAACATTTTTTTTTTTATTAGACTAATTACGAGACAAGAGGCAAAACGAAGGGACACTAACGATTTTTTGTAATGCGTGTAGAATGCGTTTCTTAATAATTAAGTAGACACGCTATCGTTGTTTTCCCTGGGAAAAATTGCGGCTGCTGTTGCCATCCCTTTGACTCGAAAATTATCTGGGGAGTTTTTAAGAAAGGCAGTTGTCGGTATAATGGGTGCCAACGTTTATTTTGTCCGCGTTGGAAGTGGAGTGAAAATTTCTTTTCACTCCAACTCGGTTTGCTCCACTCTTTGTCACTCTAATGTTTATTCAACAGGATTTATTTATGTTGCAACTTTTCTTTACTCCGCTCTAAGTTTGAGAAATATCCTTTCACTTTCTCCCTGATTTACGACCAAACACGTTTGCTTCCCCTCGTGGCGGGCTTTTTTCTAATGGTCTCCCAACGTGTTAACCTGAAAAGTCAGTTTCATTGGCCATTGAACGATCAGTTGTTATTTTGATGCCCCTGACCTTTTGATTTTTAAACTATTTTTTTTATTATTCTCCAACGAAGCAACTTCATTTTTTCTTCTTCTATCTATTCCCTTTTTTTTTTCTTTTTCTATTTAGGATGTTGATAATCTGGCTCGCAAACAAACAACCGGAGAGGAAAAGACGCTCGCAGCATAAAATGTTGACCTTTTTCCCTCTTTGTAAATTGTGCCTTGCTCTGCCCGTAATTGGCTACGAGCCCCGAGCATCGGCGTAATTTTTCCCTAGGAGCCTGATACGCCTTTTTTAAAAACTAAAAGTATTCTTTTTATTTTTTTTTTCTAGTGTTAATAACTGTTGAAGGGGGTTAAAATGCTCGTAATGGCGTAGTGTGGGTGTAAAAATTGGGAGCAAATGGAATTAATAACAAATTTAGGACGAGGCGAAAAATGTGCGATGAAGAATTAAAACATGGGAAGTTTTAGGTTTAATTATTTCCTGAAATCGAGCTTCCGTTTTTTTTTTTTTTTTTTTTTTTTTTCCTTCGCCGTCAGAGTCGAGTGAGTTTTAGATTGTAGGTCTTTTTCCTGTAAACACATTTTCTTTCTCTCTTATTCCCGTTCGTGAGCGGAACTCGCGGTTTCCACCGATATTTTTATTTTTTTACATTTTATTTTTATTGTTTTCAGAAAATGCTTTTTTTATTTTTAGTTTTTTTAGTACGACCAATTTCGCAAGCGATGGTTACAGTCGAATGAACTTAGGATTTGAAGCAAAACAAAGATGATTTATCGTTCGGTCTTTCTTTGTCGCCACGATGTTGTTTGTGTCACTCCGAATTCCCAACCCCGCATTTTGTTTTGTGCCTCGTAAGCAGTTTTTAAAGGCGTAATTTATCTTAATGCGGGCTCTTGGATTTGTCGATACGTGTTTGCTTGTTTATTTCTTAAAGTGTGAACAAGCGAGTGAGCTTTAAGTGTTAGTTCGCTGATAATCGCCTCGTTTCGTTGGTGGGCTGTGAACATAGTGATATGAATGAGTCATGATGTGGCCTCGTTCATTGCCAGGTTTATTTTTGAACTCTCGGAGTGAAGAAAAAAAAATTTTGTCGTCTGTAGGGGAGAAAGAAAAAAGTTACGGTTTTTAAATGATTTTTTTCATCCTCCTTCTGGTACTTCTTTCGTTCTCACTCTGTAAATCCACTTCCTTTACGTTCTCACTTTTTTTAAGTCATCGGTGTGAAAGAAATTTTCGTTTTTTTCTTCTTTTCGCGGTGGAAATTTTAAGAAATTTTTTTAGGTTGAGTGATTTTGTAGGCTTTAATAATGGAGATTAGGCAAATTTAATTGCGCGTCCGTGTCTGTGGCTCGTCGAACGTGTAATTTGTCACAATATTCCACCGTGTTCGCGTCAACTTTGCATACGTTACATTTTGACCTCGCTCTCCAGTTCAGCGTCGTAAGCGTTTGTTTCGGATCAATTTCACTTCTGTCCTCACCTTTCAATCGTTTTTTCGATTGATTCCAGAGCCCCCTATTTTTTTCTTCCTCTGACCACAGCGAAGCTGATTCTAGCAGATTCCTTTTTCCACCTCCGTTTTTCTTAGTTTTTTCTTCTTTTTTCTTATATTTTTATCGTTATTCTTTTTTATTTTCTTTCCTTTTGCTTCAGCAATGTGTGGTTTTGTGGGATGGGGGAAATGTTACCTGAATTGGTTTGTGCAGTCATTGAGTGCACCCTCTTGGCTAGCAGCTTCCAAGAAACCACGTCGGAATGTGAATTGGCCTTTGAATAATCATTGATCCTCACAAAGAGAGATCCCTTTTTCCTTTAGTGGTGAAATGAAGTTTTCTGTTTTTTTCTCTCTCCTCTCCCTTGCCATCTTTTTTCTTTTACTCCTTTACCGGCTAAGGTACTGGTCTAAATGATTTTTACGTGCGCCATTGGCGCCAGCTGCTTGTTTGCGGAGAAAACATTCCGATCGAAAAGCACGGAAAAGTTTTGCTGCACGAACGAAATTGGTCCTACACGTTTTTATAACCCGAGTTTAGTATCAAAAACGGGAAATACGATTGGAGTTTGGATGACGCCTCCCTAAGAAAAAAAAATTGAAACTTTCTTATATATTTATATTTATATATATAGAAGAAGATTTTCGTTTTCGGAGTACCGCTACGTTATATTCCAATTTATCCTCGTTTTCCTTGATCTGTCGTTGGATCGTAAATCGGAGTGGTTAAGTCGTCTTTCAATTTTTATTTTTTTTGAGAGGAGAATTTATTTAGTTGAACCTTGGTTTAAAAAAAGAAAAAAATTTTATCGTTTAAAAAGGAAATTCATTTCAACGATGTCACGTATTTTAAATTATTTGGTATTATAAATATTACTCGCAGCTTAGAAAGTTTGGTTTTTGGATTTTTTTTTGGCACGAGTTTATTGCGGTGCGGGTTTTGCGGGGGGGAGAAAAAAATTTGGCCAATTTGCGAAGAGTGCTGCAGTTTATCTACGTAACGGGAATGATTCACGGGGCAGGTTTCCTTTTGTGTTAAAAGCGAAATTGTATACTCGTCGATTGGGGCTGAATCACGTGGCGAGGGAATTAATTAGTTTTGATAATGGATACACGATGATAGTTGCTAAGTGTTGCGTGTTGTTATGGATTTTATAGTGGAAATTAGTCGAAGAGATGAAAAGCTTTACTTTCCCTTTTGTTTCTTTTTGGGTTGTTTTCTCATACCTGCGCTTTAATTTGTCCCTAGTGGAACATTGTTTGCGATTTCAGGTGAGGGAACGGGAATTGAAGTGTCTGCGTTGGTTTAGTGAGTGTGTGTGTGTATGTGTGTGGAAACGATGTTTCATGGGGGAGTCTGTGGCCCATTTACTTTCATTTATTCCTCGCAAACTGCAGTCGCAGATAAGACACAAGGGGTTATGTTTAATCTCATCACGAGATTTTTCTCAGGGAATGATAAACATCTTGAGTAAATTGTAATCAAATTCTGAGCTCAATTGTATTTGAGTTTATTTCATTTGTGATTGTGCGTGGGTGACGCTTTGGTAATTTGTCATTCGTAATTTATATTTTTTTCCGTTTGGTTGGTTGTTTTTGTTTGCTGAGGGTCGTGATCTTTGAACGTTAATCACTGAGTAAGACGAGTGCGCTGTTGTTAGTTACAATGTTTGTAGTTGTATATTAAGAAAAGTTTCGCAGGATATTTGAGAAATCGTCGATCTCGGGATTTGAAAAATGAAAAAAAAAAAAATATTTTTGAAGTTTTGAAAATATAAATTTTTGACGTTTATTTTTCGAGGTATTTTAACGGGACATTTATTTTTACGTGGATAATATTTTCTGACGCGAATAACCTCGCCTGTGCCGCGCTACATTAGTAACAACGTGGAATAAAACATGAACTTATTTGGTTTTATTCAGTGAAATCTAATATGAATGTTGTAATGGGAATAAAAATGGGCACAGCTTGAATCGTTTTAGTCAGAATTTTTGTTTTACCGAAGTAATTTTATCCGGCATTACTGTAGACTAGTTTAAAAAAAAAGTTTTGCCTCGTGTTTCGTGGTGATCCAGGTGTAACGAATCTAAAATTATCTCTGGTTGTGCGAGTTTTATTTATATTTATTTTAAATCGAATATCGTTAAATTGAGGAAAATTTATTCAAATTATTATTTGATTTTTGATGTAATTACTACTTTATTATTTTCACCTGTGTTTCAACGAGTGTTTAAACAAACTCGAAAAAAAAATTTAATTTGAGTTCTCATTTTAAATTCAAAATTTTTTGTTATAAAGGAAATAATAACGGTTACGTGTGAAAGTGTGCAGAGACGCGGAAAATGAAATTAAATTTTTGACAAGCAACGAGTTGTGTAAATTCTTATTTAATAAACTAGGCTAGGGGGAAGTTTTCTCAAATATGTGAAAAATGTGCCTGTATCTCAACCCACAAACCCTCCCTTGTCTCGGCCGTTTTCCTTTTAAGGCAAAATAACGCGAAAAACGCGAGAGAAATGAAGATGGTCCGCGAGCAAAAATGGATTAATATTTGATCACTGCAGTGTAATTAATTAGAAAGCAACGAGGGTGTTGCCTTAGTAAATTACTCGTCAGGTGGGACGTTAACTCGTATAAAAGATGAATATTGTGTGCGTGTATTTTTTTTCTTTCTTCTTTAACGAGGCACGTAGTAGTTCTCATCAACTTTTGATTTTAATCTCTTTTATTTTGTGTTTTTAGTTATTGAATAACATCGCTAGGGATCTGGATCACATGCTCGATGAGCTGGGCCAGAGTTCCACTCTTCCCTCGCCCTGTGCCTCATCGCAGACTGACGAGTTCGCGACTGCGGGTGAAGAGAGATCCCATTACCGAAGAGCCACCGGCCTACCTTCCAATCAACTCCGAATTCGCAACAGCAGGTGGGGCTTAATTGGGTTAATGTTTAATTACCTAATTGAGATTATTCTAGGCCCGTGTCATTTAGTCTTGTTGCCACCCTTTCGTCGCCTTTGCTCCACTAATTTGACTTTTCCTTAACACTTTTACGTTTTTTTTCTTCTCCTACGTTCAACTCATAAGGTCCCGTTTGCAATCCTGCACGTTGTGGAATTGCTCGGAGAAACGTAATAAAGTTAAAAGAGAAAAGTTTTGTTGTTTTGGGGCTTTTAACTTTTTTTTTGTCTTTTTATCTTTTTAGAGCAGATGAGAAAATTCTTTTGTTGCTAGAGTGTTAGACGTGATACCATCTCACGGGCGAATAAATCCATTTTGCATTTTTTTTTTTTCCTTTTTTTAAAAATCTAATTTTTTTTTTTATCTTTTTGGTTTTGCTTCTGGTCCGTGTTTCTCGAGCTATTTTGCCTCATCGATTTGGCATTTTCGCAGCTTTTCTTTTCGTTCCGCGAGAGAGAAAGAGAGAAAACGCTGTTTGTCATGAGGGAAAGTTAATCTTATGAGCTCTATTTGACACCCTCCTCATGTACTCCGCTGACAGCGAATGCTTCATAACTCAAGAAACGGAGAAATCTCCAATGTTGCTTGCCGCCCCTTTTCCTCGCTGCGTTGATATCCTTCCGTAATAGGCGACAAAACTCCTTTCGAAGTTGTGCTCGACGCGAATTTTATCGAAAAATTAATAATCCAATTTATTTGAAGGTGCTGGCTTTTTCCAACCTTGTTTGGTTGATAATGTGTATTTATTTTTGAAATTGGTTTCGGATTTTAATGAAAATGTTTTGATGCGCTTTGTGTTTGTTCGTGGAATTATCCGTTAAGGTGGGAGGAATCTGGAAAGTTTGTCAAGTTTTGGGGGCGTTTGCTTTGGTGTCGCGTTCAAATTAAGTAATCCTTAGGGCTTGAGAAGATAGACTTTGAACTTTATTTTAGCTCGTTTCGGCGTGCGACGATGACACAATTGTGTCGTTTTGCTGGAGGTAATTAATAAATTACCATTTTCTAAATGAAAATGTAAATGAAAAGTGAAACTCATTAAGTGCGCTATTTATTCAGATTAAAATTCAATGCAAGTTTGTGGCGTCGATTCCAAATGGAATAATTTTCACATTTTAAAAAAGCGAATATATATTTTTTTAATATGATTTTTTTTCTCTCTCACTTTTTCTCGTTTTCTTTCCTTTTTTTTGGTTTGTGTTGGCGTAAGAATGAAAATTTTGTCGCATTTTGTATGCAGAACTGATTTTTCATTTTCACACTCCCAGAAAAAAAAAGACTAAATTTCATCCTAAATTTGATTATTACCATAACCTACTAAAAAAAAAATCTTTTTTTTAGTCTTTCCGGTTTCTTTTCCACTTTCTCGAGAAATTTTTTTTTTAAGTTAATTCTTTTTATTTTATTTTTACACTTCTTGCGCAACTTGCACCCATCGCGAGACCTGGAGCGTAATTCTAGGTTTCGATGATCCAAACTTCCTTTGCTCCCTTTTGAAAGCGGGCGAATCAAATTGAAATTCTTCCCATGAATGATTCATCTTACTCAATGAGTTCATGCCTGAGAGCAGCGGCGTAACCGTAAAAGAAACAAAACTAAAATTTCATTTAAAAAAAAAATGGCTGTCACTTCATATTTTTAGTAATGTTTGTTATTTTTTACTCATTTTTTATTTTCTTGTTTGGATTTTTCTAGCGGCGATGCGTTGCTTGAGCAATTTGTCCAGAATCTCATCGACAGCCTCACATTACCAGGATCACCCTTCGATGGTAGGAGTCCAGTGCAGTCTCCTGATTCATCCTTATGTCCTCTGGGATTAAGTGGTGGTGGACAGGTACAATCGCTCACCTTTCTTTCTTCGACTTTTATTTTTTTAACATCGTTTTTCTCATATTTTTCCATCTTTTTTATTTTAATTTTAAATATAAAATATTAATATTAGGTTTAGTAATCTTTGTTCTTCTCTAACGTGATAATTTAATAATTTTATCTTTTGTTTGGCAGATAAAATATTTACAAAGTAAATTGTGTTTAACTGTGATTGAGGTAAATGTTTGATAAAGCGGAACGCGATTCGAACAGGTAATATTTCCGGTTTGGGGTGGACGATTTCTTGACAGGGTCGTAATTATGTAGTCTATAATATCACGTGATGTTTTGTAGGCGAAGATGTTTTTGTCTGACGCTTTGGTCGAGTGTGTCGAGGTTGGGTGTGATATATTTTGGAGGTGGGTGAGTGACCACTACGAGGAACTCGATCTGACTCATTCCTGTTCGACCTTGAGATGAATCTCAGGTTTTAATATTTGGTATAATAACTTTAAGTTGTTATTGGTCGTCCTTGCATTCCTCAAAGAACGCGCCCGTTAAAAAATGAGCACGCGTGGGAGGAAAGATTTCACTCAGCTATTATTTCTCTCCTGTCCTCCGAATAAAAGTGAGGTCACAGGTTTGCGGAAATTTTAATTTATAAGTTTCCTTTATCGCGATATTTTTTTTATTTTTTAGTGAAAAAAATGCTGTAACATTTTCTCATTTAATCTCGTGAATCATTGGATAAGCGTTGAATCTCGGTCGACTACGTAGTTTTCGAGTTTATTTCATTTTCAGCCGTTATCAGTTGGGTCGGGAGATAAGAAGGCGGCAGGTGTTTCTTAACGAGTATATTTTTCAAAAAAGTTTTTTTTTTTTTTAAACCGTCGACAAATGCGAAGAATGTCGTACATGGATTGTGTTATTTACGTTGAGTAAATGGTACGTGGAATATATAAAGATACTAAAACGTATTTCTTAGTAAGTAGTGTGGAAATATTTGACCGTCTAAGCAAAGATAGCGAGAAGTGTTTTTATTTAGAGGTCACTAGGCATTTGATAATGAGTGTCGAGAGTAAACGTAGGTGTGAGTTAGCTCGTAGTTGGCGTTGGTTAGAGGTGTGGTTTTTGGCTCGTTAGATTCGTGCCCTGTTAAGGTAATTTTTTCACCCACCAAAGTAGACATGTCCAGGGCTCGTTGCTAATTGCATCTGTCGTCGCTCTTTTGCTGAGCCCAAGGATACCATGGGCAATTGGTTGCCTTGCCAACGACGGTCAAACCGTAAAAATAAGCGAGCACATTTCACGAAAGCAAGGCCGCCTATTTTGTTCGCCAAACAGGAATTTGGTTTAGTTTACCTTGAGAAATGCTGCTCCTACTGCCCCACGCGACAACCGCTTTATCCGACTTATCCCTACGAAATCCTTCATCGGGTAAACCAAGTACGTGTCTCGGTTTAAAGTCTGTGTTAAAGGGGTTGTTTGGGAATGAAATTCGACGGCGTTGTTTGTTTGTAAAAAAAAAAAACGAGAGTATCAATTTTTGTACCCGCTGTGGCTTAAAGTCGAACGCTATTTAATAACCGGGCTCGGTTTATTTTCGTTTTGAGACCATTTTTGGATCGGTGTCGTCATTTTGTGTGTAGAGCGCGTGGATTAGCGATTTTAGTGATTTATATTTTGTTTATTTATTAATGAGGCAATTCGTGGAGCGCTGTGAGAGGAAATAGTTAAAAATTTAGTGAAAGATGATTTTACTGTTTTGTGTGAAGGAGGTCGAGTCCAATGGCAAAGACTGGCGCGTGGACAACGAGGAGTATGGCGAAGATCAGCCGTGTGATATTAGTATGGTGGAGAGAATTGCCCGAACCCATCCCGTGTGGTTTTTACCAGGAATCACCAGACCGGGGGCCGTTCACCTTCTGCAAGGAAAAGACCCAGGGGTAAGAAGTTTTGACACTTTGGATGACTGTTTGTCATATGAGAAATGTGTTCGGCTTCCTATCCAGAATGTTAATGGCCTCTTGTGTGGAAGGAAGTGTGAACTTACGAAATAAAATGAAACTGGATTAAATTTTTTACCGCTGGCTTTTTTTATTTTGTTAGAATTTTATTGTGAGAAAATCGAGTAAAAATAACACTATGGCTATCTCGGTTCGACTACCTGATGATAAAGGACCGTACATCGAACATTACTTAATCGAAAATATTGGTCGAGAATATCGACTCGAAGGATCCGATAACTGTTTCGAAGCTGTACCTACTTTAGTAGCTCATTACTGCCAGTGCTGGTAAAATTTTATTTT